>JACEIK010004850.1:77660-105488 GCA_018107945.1 Datura stramonium
CTAAAGGTGGCCTCACATGCGATTCACCGATGTTCCACTGGTGCCCATTAGTGGAATGCCACTCTGTTGCACTTGGGGTCTGGCCAGTATTGGCACCGATAATTCACAGGTGCTGACTCACGTTTTTCCATTGTACCTTCCACTTTAGTCCAGTATGCTTCTGCATTTTAGCTAGTATTTCATCGGTCCCATCCAGTTGAGTACCGGTCCTCTTCTTTAATTCTATGCTTTTGTTGAATTTATTGCCTTCACTCTCTAAGGGAAAAAGAATAAAATCCTCCCAAATGACTTGTAAACCAAACAAAATCTTATATTTAAAAGCCTAATGAGTTGGTAAATAACCAACTCATTAAACCCCCAAGCTTGAACCATTGCTTATCCTCAAACAATGCAATTCTTTATAGTTGAACTATAGGAATAAGCATGTCATTCTACATGAGATTATGCACAAGGGACCAATACGAGCTAGACAACCCAAAGATTGCTCACCAAATCAAAGAAAAAGAGGATACTGAACATTTTATGCAAATGCTTCAAAACACAATCAATTGACATTATTCACATTTGATTCCTTCATTCAAAACAAGGGGCATTGTTGATCACAACAAGCTTATATAGAATCTTAAGTCATTAAAATTTCGCATTCAAAATTTGCCTTCAATCTCACTACATTCTTGTTTTAATCATATCTTTTGGCAAATGAAAGAATGTTTCCCAAGGAGGTGATGCTACTCACAAAAAGAGAGAATCTCATTTAATTATAAACTAATTCACACTCAAGGAATTATAGAATAAAACAAATATACTAACTCTCACAAAGAAATTCTCGTGCACATAACTTGACTCATAGGCTTGTCCTTCATGTAACTCACCACTAATGTAGAGTCGCTACACTAAAAATCAATTAGGACTTGGTCATGATGAAGGATAGGTGTAAAGATAGGATGACTTTTAATTTCTAGTGATTAGAATCTCCCTAATGCCCTTTTTGTGAATCTTATTGCATATTTGATTTTCTTTTGAGATCACCATCACCTTATCTCTCCTTGAAAAACATTTTCACTTTTGAAACAAGAGTCTTCCTTATCTCTCCTTATTTATCACTTTTCATCTCATTTGAGCAAGAGGCAGCACCTTTCAACAATTCGATTCTTTTCACCCAAACAGTTCATTCATTCTTTTCATAATGTGGTGCTACCTCACATTAAAGTTCACATTATTTTTTCCATTTTCCTTTTTGCAACCCCTAAACTTAGGTTTTTGCCTCATCTTTCCCTTTTGTATTCCCACACTTTTGGGACTTCAACCATCAATTTTGCATTTCTTCTCACAACTAGCCCTAGGGAGGATGGGTGCCAAAGAGAGATTATGAAAGGGGTAATAGGCCTGTAATATGGTTTTTAAGGAAAGGCTTAAAGGCTCATTATTGTCTAGGAAGGATTCATGCTCAAAGAGGTCATATGGGTAAATTAGCTATCAAAAGAAAGCCTAAAATCATCTTCCAAGTGTAACTACATCTAGGATTTCACCTTGAGTCACAAGTTCTAGACAATCATTCATGCAAGAGAATTAAACTAATACCTTACCCATAAAACATCACCCTCCAACAGGTTCACACTATTTTCATCATCACATCAAGAGTCATAAGACAAGATATCATAGGAATCAAGAAGCCAAACAAAGAATGTGTAACTTATGACAAAAGAGTACTTAGCTTTCAAATTTAACCACCCCTTTCCTTCTCAAAATTCATTTTTTATAGCAGTCATGCCTTTAAAAAAAATTTATGTTGGTACCTCTCAGAATCCATTGCAATCATTGACTCAAAAAGAACTTTAAACTCGACATTTTCCCTTAAGAAAGTCAGCTCTCAGTCCTTCATTGGGAAATGCCACCTAGTTCAACAGCAGAAGAAAAGAAAAGAAAATCACTCTTTTGAAAAGCGGTATAAAGAAAACCCTTTAAGTTTATTCACTAACTACTATAAACAAAAGGCGATAATCAAAACATAGGTCAACAACGTTTTGCAATTTTAAGGACACATTATTTGCACTAACAATTCAACAGAAGATTTTTCATTTAACAAAAAGCCCGACGAGGGCATTCCACCACAATTAAAAACTAACAATCATTTAGAACATTAGAAATCCAACTTGGAAAGGGCAACACAAATATCAACAACAATCCTGACAAGGGCACAACAATTCAATAATAACCATAAGAGAGAAAAGGAGAGTTAACCCACCCCCAATTATAATAATACATTATCCCCAATGTATGCATAAAAAATAGAAAGGGTGGTGGGAACTCCCTGAAGAGGCTACTCCTCGTCCTCATCATCATCCCCTTCATCTTCATCAAGGCTGCCTAAATATGGCTTCTCCTCCCCACATAAGCCCTCATACTAATGAGGCCCTGATCTGTGGATGGGGCAGCCATGGCTGCATCAGGAGCACTCAAGTCCAAGTAGAGCTTGGCCAAGCTGTCATATACATTCTTCATCTCCTGCTTTACAATTTTGGAAATAAGAGCTGAGAGATTTTTGGCTAGATTTTGGAGTTGGCTCTCATAAGAAGCAGTCATCTCAGCTAGCTTTTGTACTCCACCTGAGCGAGAGGATGTGGGTGGTGGTGAAGTCCCTCAAAATGGTGCTTCCCTCGATGCATGACCCGATGTCTCAGGGTGTTGCATATTAATGTCGAAAGCAATGGGGTTCTCTTTTATGTTATAGGAGGTGGAGCTTTCGGGAGCCTCAAAAGCATACAAACTTTTTTTCTTCACATTGGGTGCCTCGAAATCCCTTTTTCTCTCCATGTTGGTGGAGTTAGGAGACTCATCAGGGAATAGTGGCACCCATGCATTGAGGCATAGCTGAGAGATAAGCACCACAAATGGCATCAACGTTCCCTGTTGTCTGGCCTTTCTTTTCATTTGGTTGGCCACGATCTCCCCGAAGTCGATGGGCACCCCTGTCATGATACAGATGATGAGTATAGTAACCTCCAAGTTCACTCTTTGGTCATTCTTTGATGGCATAATCCGGACACACACAAACTCCAGCCATAGTTTTGCTTCAAACTTGAGGTCATGCCTTGAAATTTTCCCACCCATAGAGGCCCATGGTGGCTGACCACTAGCAATAATTAGAGTTATCCAGCTAAACTAATTTTCTTTGTCAGCTACTCTATCTGCATACTTAGTCCCTAGATCTATCTCTTCAGCCCATAACAATGCATTGATGGAGGCTGGAGTAATATCTAACTCCACACCCCTAATTCGGATTGAGGGAAGGCAGGGAAACTCATTGATCTTCGCTTTTATGCTTCATAGCCTCTTGTCGTACCTAGTATAATGCATAAAACTCAAGAATTAATTTTATGTAGTACTTCGGAAGAGGCTCAAAAAATATGTGTCATCGATGGTGATTGAATTGGGCAATGATATTGAGGAAGTCATTCCTCATCCCCACCAGATCAAATCTTTTCTTTGGTGTGATTAATCTGCCCTCACAGATGGCATAGTGTGCCATCATGTCTGGCACACAAGAGATAATTGTCTCCCTGGTATTGGTGGAGGATGGTTTTGCCATGGCCTTGCCTTTTCTCTTTCTTTTTGAAGTGGAAGGTTCCTTGCCCTTATCTAACTGCCTGGATGAAGTCATAATTCTACAAAGCCATTTTAGTTCCGCGATAAAAACAACATTTCTTTTTGTATTTTCCATAATTGAAAAGAGAAGGCAATACTATCCTAATCTAAGGAACAAAGTTCTAAGGATTAGATGACAAACAACATGAATCATTAAAAGCAGACATCAGTAGCACCGGCAACTCAAGCGGCGAACCGCAAGTGGCAACCCCCAAGATGCAGCCAAGCCGTAGGTCTTGGCAATTATCTATGGTAAATGTATCCCTCCGGTGCTACACCATTATTTTTCTGGTCATTATCCACGAAGCTCTGGCAAACCACGTGTGTTTGGCAGTGGCCTGATGTCATGACTCGAGTTGAGACCCCAAATCGAGACACGGGACCTAGAATCATAAATAGCTCCAAGTTGGCCATGGCATTAACATGCCATATAAGATCTACATGATCAACATGAATAACTGAATTCAAAAAGAGCAGAAGTCTAAATATATAAAAACATAACATAGCCAATAACGAAAAGCTAAGATTCTACACATTATCTGAAAAGCCTCTAACATAACTAACGAGCTGATAGGACAACACTCCTAACTAGCTCACTAGAAGTCTGAAACTGAAAATAATAATTCAAATAACTAAAGGTCCTCAAAGGATAAGGACTCACCAACGGGAGAAATGGATTAAGCTTTGGAGACTGGATAACAACGGGATTAAGTCTGAACTTGTATTATGAAATGATACAACATAGAGTATGCGGTCAGTACTTGGAATGTACTAAGTATGCAAGGTATGTACAACAGGCTGAGTAAGTATAACCGAAATCATGCATATCATAAATCATAGCATCATAAGATTCTAAGAGTAAGAACTACATGTTGATATCTGAAAACATGAATAAACATAAACTAGATCTCTTAACTGAATTGAATAACCTAAAGCTGAAATTGAGACTCTTAATTAAAACTGATAACCAGATCATTGGGTCAAACCTACTAAAAACATAATATCATAACTGATAAACATGCATAACTGAGATCACGAGGAACAGTGGGAGACTCATCATATAAGCGACACTATCACGATAGAGATTACATGATCCCAACTATTACACTCAAGTGGGTAGAGCCGTCTAAAGCCTTGTCAAGGATAAGGGCACTACCATGATATTGATATCAAGCTAAAGGCCCATCCAGGGCAGGGGAAGTTCACAAGAGAGGTCCCAAAGTAACTAGATAATCCTACGTTGGCACATAGTTCTGAGACCTGGGGTTTTCCTGAACCCCTAGCCTACTCGGTGCTAGACACTGCTCTCAAAAACATGCAAATGCTCTTCATCATTTTTCAATGAAGCTGATAATGAAATTATATACGTAGTCTAAAATCCTGAATATAGGGAATCCTGGCTCCAAACATACCATAAATTTAAAGTGGGATTATGGACTCCAAAACCATGTGGTAAGCTTATATTATAAAACTGAACTGAATCATGAAAATATGCTTAAATGATATGGGCTTCCCAAACTTTAACATACTTGTACTAGACTTGATAGTAAAAAAAATCATGAACTCATACATGGATGATAAATCATAAACATTCTTTCATGGTAGGTATCTCCTCATACTTGATACACAAATCATAAAGTTGACTTTTCATGAAACTTGCATAATTGGCATAATTCTTCTAAAACTTGAAATCATGAATTTATAATTAATTTGTACCTACAATCTGCTCATGAATCTTAAAACATCATTTGAAACATGAAGGGAATTGACCTATGAATAAAGTATAGAGAATTTCATAAACTTGAGTTAAAACCCCCACAAGATCAAACACTTGAATTCGTGAACTTGAGGAGAAATTTGGAAATGAGAATGAAAGAAAACTCTCATTCATGGCCCTAGATACCTAGGTAAGATGAATCTATACCCTTCCATGAAAGCCCAAGAGATTTAGGGAAGAACTTGGAGAATTTCTAAGCTTGATCTTCAATGGAAGGCCTTAGTCTTGCATGCATGGGAAAGGAATGGGTTAGAATAGGTTAAACCCTTTTAAAACCCTCCTAACAGAGGTTAAAAAGATGTAGTTTAGTTCTTAGGAACTTAGGAATTAAGAAAACACCCTTACTGATTTCACTGGAAAAATAAATCTACCTGTCCCAATGAAGGACATCATGAGTCATTAGGAGGAGTGACGACTCGTGGCCCTCACTCGTTACCTTCATTGGAATTCCAACCTCCAACTTAACCATCTTGACCATGACCCACTTGACAAGTCATGAAGTGACACCACAACTTGTTGTAACATCCGTGGTGACCCCCTGACCATGACTATTACTGGCTTGGCTTCCCTTCACAAGCCACTCCCTGATTCATTGGATGACCTGACGAGTTGTTATGTAGCTTGTGCAGATTTCTTTCCGCTTTCTCTGCTCAACCCTCGAGTTTGATCTTAGGGACTTTTTGGGTATTACAATATCTCCCCCTTGGGAACACTCATCCTTGAATGTGGGTAATTATACTAAATAACTGGGGAAAGGAACTGCTATCCCAAATACTGAATATCTGAAGCTGAAAATTGACGGAGTGACTAATTCCAAACTGATATACATGACTTAACTGATTTCATAAATCACACATAAATGCACTGAAATGAAATGAACTGAGAAACATGAACTATAAATGAAAATGAATGGGTTACTAAGGATGAAACTGATACCTCAAGCTGGAACTCAGCCAGAAGAAAAAAGATGTGGGTATTTAGCCATCATATCTGCTTCGGCTTCCCACGTAGCTCTCTTAACAAGCTGATTTCTCCACAGAACCTTTACTGAAGCTACCTCTTTTTTTCTCAACTTCAAATCCTGATGATCATGGATCTCAAGTAGTACCTCCTCATAGCTAAGGTTATCCTTCACACCTACGCTCTCCACCAGAACAACCAAAGTGGGATCACCAATGCACTTCTTTAACAATGATACATGGAAGATTGGATGCACCAAAGCCAACTCCACTAGTAGCTCTATCTCATAGGCTACCTTTCCAACATGTATGTTATACCCGGGAGCTCAAAGGTCGGACCCAGGAGTTAAAATAGGAAATATTGTAAAATTGATGTTGCAGGCACAAGACGAGTCGTCAGGTGGCTCGTGGGGAGGCTTGGGAAAATGAAGGATTCAGGTCTTCACGAGTGAGTGAATGACTGATGGCCAGCCACTACGAGTCTTCATGTCAATCGTGGGGTGGAGTTGGACTTTTACAGGAGGATGTCCAGTGTATCGAACGGATGGGACCCCACGAGTGGTGGTCTGTCCCAATGACTCGTGAGGTAAGCTATGAGCAAGAAAGGACGATTTTCATTGATGTTAAGGTGGTGTACCTGACGGGAGGTGACCACAAATCGTGGTCACAGGGGATGAGTTTTTAAGTCATCCATTACGAGCCCCAACAGTTCTGTTAACTAGTGCACTTGATGGGTGACTCAACGAGTCATTGCCCGTCTTGAAGAATCGTCAGGTCACCCGTTAGGGTCACCTGGCAGTGTTTTCCTGCGAATTCAGTAAGGGTCTTTTTGTATTTCCTAAGTTCCTAAGACCTATACTACATAATTTAAAGCTCATTTTAGTGGTTTTTCAGCAGGGGAAAACCTATCCTAAGCCATTATTCTCATGCATGCATGTGTGAAGGTTTGAAGAGGAGATTCAAGGTAAAATCTCAAGGTTTCCATTGAAATCTCAGCTTGGGCTATTAGAGGGTGTTAGAATTCACCATTTCCAGGTATGTAAGGCTATGAGTGGGTGTTTCTTCCACACCCATGCCCAATACCAATCAAAATGTGATAAATTATCTATGATCAAGTATGTGGGTTTTACTCAATTGCATGATTCTTCAATCTCTACATATGGGTATGATTAGATTGTATTTATATTGATAATTTATGAAGCTTGGGAGGATTCTAATTGTTTTTCCCTTATAAAGATTGTTTTCTAAAATTTGAATCTAAAACGCCCATGGGTGAAGAGTTCATAAAAGAGGTGATTTATGGTAAATATGTGATGATGATGAAGTTGATGGTGAAAAACATGTTTGCAGAACTACCCATGATTATGTTGATGTTTTCAAAATGAAATGATTAGACCCAAGTATGATAAAGCTATGGGTGATGCCCACATGTTGATTTAAAGTGATGATTTTCCCGAAATAAGCTTACCACATTGTTTGTAGTGAATTTCCCCAATTTTTATTAGAAATTCTAGTTGTGGTATGTTGAGTAAATATTTCAACATGTAGCTTACCACATGACTTGGAGTAGATGCTCCCACCTATGATTGAACTTGTGGTATGTTTCGAAATAAAGCTTCTCATATGCATGAGTTTATAATTGACATGTATGTCATTATTGAGCTTTGTCGAAGAACAATGTTGAGCTTTATTTTCGTATGAGTCGATGCATGATGTCATTAATGAGCTTTGTCAATAGACAATGTTGAGCTTCATTTCATACGATGTTGAGGTATGCATGATTTCATGTTGAGCTTCGTCAATAGACGATGTTGAGCTTCGTTACATACGATGTAGAGCATTGCATGTTTTGGGAGAAGATTCTAGCACCGAGCAAATTAAGGGTCGATTACCCTATGCCCCAGAACTATGCACCAACATAGGTTGATACTATTATATTATTGGGACCTCCCTTGTGAGCTATCCCCAGCCCGATTGACCCTTCAGCTTGATATCGATATCATGGTAGCGTCCCTAGCCCTAGCAAGGTTTTGGATGGCTCTGCCCACTTGAGTGTGATAGTCGGGAACACGTAAGCTCTATCGTGGTATGTCAGTTAAGTGACGAGTCTCCCACTGTCTATATCATTCATATTTGCATATTCATTACTCATGATGATTACTTATGCATGCATGTTCAGAAAACAAGGTTTGACTCATTGTTCAGCTTTTAATATAAATATTATGTTCAGCTTTAAGTCATTCGAGTCAATCATGATGTTCTAAAGCTATGCATGGTCATGTTATGATAAGAGTACGATTTCAGAATGAATGCATGTNTATGATAAGAGTACGATTTCAGAATGAATGCATGTAGCCTTTTACTTACACTTAAGAGATTATGATATGATATGAATGTTTTAAATGATTTACTTTACTAAAGCGATTTTACTTACCTTGCATACTTGGTAAGTTCCACGTACTGAATGCATACTTTCTATGTTGCATCGTTTCAGGATACAGGACCCGGTTCTTAGGTTCTGCCCCATTTGTTTTCGCTGTTCAGAGTTAGCACCTGCTCATTTAGTGAGTCCTCATCATTCGAGGACTAGACCTTCAGTTGTTTTAGATGTCCCTTTAGTTTCTGTATTGTTGAGCTAGTTGGGGGCGTTGTCCCATCAGCTCATCCAGATTAGAGGCTTATCGGACTTAGATGTGTATTTAACTTTAGATATTTATTATGTTATTATGTTAAGTTTGACTTTCACTGAGTTTATAATTATGTTTTCTTCATGTTTATTCAATGAGTTAGTTGAATACTTATGCCATGGGTCGACTTGGGGTCTCTCGAGGTCCCTGTCCCATGTCCACGATCGAGGCCTCTATTCGTGTCGTGACAACGTATCACAATCCTGTAGGGACCAATATATCGGGGACTAAGCTTCCCTTTCTTTTCGAACCTCATTACCCCCTTCATAGGAGATACCCAAGAACACCCAATCATCAACATCAAACTCAAGCTCTCTTCGCCTAATATTAGCATATGACTTTTGACGATGATGAGCTATTTTAAGCCTTTCCCTTATAAGTTGAACTTTATCCATAGCCTCATAAACAAAATCTAGTGTGATCAACGTAGCTTTGCCTACCTCAAACCAACCAATAGGCGATCTATATCTCCACCCATAAAGAGCCTCAATAGAGCCATCTGAATGTTGGAATGGTAACTATTGTTATATGCAAACTAGATGAGAGGTAAATGATCATCCCAATCACCTTTGAAGTCAATCACAAATTCTCTCAACATATCCTCAGGAGTTTGAATGTTACGCTTAGCCTGACCATCCATCTGCAGGTGAAAAGTTGTGCTAAGATTTACTTGAGCCAAGTCCCTTTTGTAATGATATCCAAAACTACAAAGTGAATTGAGTACCTCTGTCTGAAATGATGAACAAGGGAACTACATGCAAGTGAACTAACTCCTAAATGTACAATTTAGCATAATCCTCTGCTGAGTCGGTAGTTTGGACCGGTAGAAAATGAGCTGCTTTAGTCAAGCTATCTATAATCACCTAGATAGAGTCATACTACCAACGTGTGTGAGGTTATAACCCTGTGATGAAATCCATATTGATTTCCTCCGACTTCCAAGTGTGGATACTGATGTCATGTTGCACACCCTCTAGTCTTTAATGCACCACTTTCACTTATTGACAATTCGGACACTTAGCCACAAACTCCACTATGTCCTTCTTCATGCCATTCCACTAATAAACCTCCCAAAAGTCACCGGTTCTATAACATTAAATGGATTCCAGGGTGCTGCCGCATCTGATAANCATCTTGGTGGCATCTAGATATATAGAATATCGGGAACCACGAGCCTCATGCAACATATGCTCTCTCACATCATCAACATACAGAACACATAAACGACCCTGATATTGAAGTACACCATCTCCCTCTTGGGAGAAGACCACTATCTTCTAATTCTGAACCACTTCCTTCAACTTTAAGAAAATAGGATCCTCATCTTGCCTAGCCTTGACCGCAGTCACCAAAGAGGATTCTAAACCATTCTGAACAATGACACCACCATCTGTCAAATCCACAAGGTGAACCCCTACACAAGCAAGCCTATGGAAATCCTTTACTAACTCTTTCCTTCCATCTTCCACATGAGAAACACTCTCCATGGATAGCCTGCTAAGAGCATCTGTCACTACATTGGCCTTGCCTAGATGATAAAGGACACTCATGTCATAGTCTTTTAGAAGGTCTAACCACCTTCTTTGCTGCAAATTCAGCTCCTTCTGAGTGAACACATATTATAGGCTCTTATCGTCTGTGAACACATCTACATACACCTCATACAAGTAGTGCCTCCAAATCTTCAATGCAAACGCCACTACTATAAATTCTAAGTCATGTGTCAGGTAATTCTTTTCGTGAATCTTCACGTTGTCTAGAGGCATACATAGTGAACTTATCATGATTCATCAACACACAACCAAGACCGACTCTAGAGGCATCATAATACATAAAAAATCTATCCCCTCAGGTAGGGTCAATACTGGGCCTGAGATGAGTCGAGTACTCTTCTCATAGGCATTCAACCACTGAAATTTAACATTCTTCTGGGTCAACTTAGTCAACAGTGTTGCAATGGACAAAACTCCTTCAACAAACCTCCTGTAGTAGCTAACTAAACCTAAGAAACTCCTGATATATGAAGGATTAACTACTCTAGGCAAATTCTTTATCGCTTCTATCTTTTGAAAGTCCACCAGCACTCCCTCACTTGACAAAACATAACCTAAAAACGCTACTAAGCTCCCAAAACTCCCACTTGTTGAATTTAGCAAATAGCTGGAAATCCTTGAGAGTTTGTAGAACAATCCTCAAATGAGCAGGATGCTCCTCCTCGCTCTGAGAGTGTATGAGAATGTCCACTATGAAGACAATCACGAACATAACCAAATATGGCATGAACACCTTGTTCATCAAATCCATAAAAGTTGCAGGAGCATTTATTAGTCCAAAAGACATCACTACAAACTCACAGTGACTCATTGATGTTTCCCAAATTACACTTGTAACGAGATATAAAGCTTTGGATGTCAAATATAGAACCCAACCAGGTTTGAGGTCGAATCCTACGAGAAATATGACAGGAACTTTAGTTAATGCGTTTAGCTAATACTATTGGCTTACTTATAGCCTAGGGGGGAATATTTGAAACACAAAATAATGAAAAGTAGTAGAAAGTAGAGAGTACATCCTTGATTTAAATTCAATTGTATTCAATAAGTGAGTTGGCTAGGATTGTGTTCCCCATGACTTCATAACCACAAGGCATTTTATACTAGTGATCTATTTCAGTGCTTAGCATGCAATATATGTAAGTTAACTTCACCTAAATGGTTGGTCCCCAATCTAGATGATTATCACCACGCAACTTGATACTTATGCTGGTGTATACTTAATTAACCCTTACCCTTGATATCAGATTAGCTATTCCAGGACAAGATCAAGCTCTTAGATGAGGGTTAATAGCCTCAAATCTCCATTGTTAATCCTTTTTCCATTCATTACTCCCTTGATCCAGTGAGTAAGAAGAAGGAAAATTCTAACATTTGCAACCATTAAGAAACAATTAAAACAAAGGAGAAAACAATACATGCCTAAACCCCATTCAAGATTCACTAAGTATTTTTACTTATATGTGTTAATTCATCATGGTTCCCACAACCCTAGTTATGGGTTTAGCTACTAATACTTGAAGAATTACAATTATAAATTAGAGAAGAAATCATAATTGCAACTTATAATGATTTGTATACGAAACCACACGTATTGAATAAATCAACGAGAACCGAAGAACAATACTCCAACATTGTTTTAATTCCCAAAATCAAGAACAAAAGTAAACTTGTTTCTTGAACTTTAATGGTAATCAACAACTCCCAAAAATATCGTTCAAAGTCGTAAATTAGTAGTATTGTCAAAATAAACCTACATAAAGTATTTTAGTCTTAGATAAAACCTTTCCTAAATAAAAACGAAATACAAGTCGGCAGTGGCAACGGGCCAAGTAACGACTCGTTAGGTCTCCTAACAAATCATGGCCTGTATTAATCACTCATTCTCGACAGACTGCTCCTTCAAGACAAAGGGTGACCTAATGACTCATTAAGTCACAGCATGAGTTGTTAGGTCCTTCATGGCTTCTTACACTAAAAACATCCAGCGTTGATGACGAGTACTCCTGGCTTCTCACAACGAGTCGTCAAGTCTCTCGACGACTCGTTGAGTATTATGTTGTTCCCCCGAGTATTTTTTCATCATTTTTTCTCCTAGTCCTCACGAACCTTATGAAGACTCATTGCCGATCTTAATGAGTCGTGCCTTCAACTCATGGTCACTACTGGTTTGTTGCACTTCATACTTGTTTTATTCCCACAACTTTAAGAACAAGTGTCCAATGAGACGACAACTCATTACCTGATTGGCAGTCCACACTGGGTCCAATGTTTGCCTTATTTTTCCCATTTTCACAATCCGAACCTATTTTCCTGCAACACTCAATAAAGAACAAATGTTAGAAACCTTAATTTTTGTGTGAGTTGGGCGAACAAAACAATCAAAGCTCTATGAACAAAGCATTTACAGACCGTAATACCCGTTGACTCAATGGATATAAGAAAACCCACATCCACCATACTCAATCTCAACTGTTTAGCAGCTCAATAGGCACACATAGACCATTTCTCTTCTAAACTTATAGTGAGCATTCCTTTTTACATGATTAAATTCATGGAAACTTAGGGCTTTAGGTTGGGTACTAAATCATAAAGTTCATCACAGTTTACAAACATGAGTATATTAAAGATTTATTCATAAACAAATGAGTGCTCACAATTTCAAGAATGGACGATGCAAGGTTGAGCAGTAGGGAGGATGGGGAGTTTGAGCAGTGGTTTATGACTTGCGGTAGGGATTGGGAACATGTGTGTGTGTGCGATTAGGAAAGAGGGAAACTGATTTGGGTGATTAGGGAGGAGGGAAATTGATTTTTGAGTTCTTTATTCTTGCTTGTGATTAAATGTGAGATTAAATCGGGTGTTTATAAGTTTTAAAAAGTAATTTTACCTTATGTGCATGTGGGTCAGGTCGGGTGATGAATTTTATTCAAGGGAACCATGAACCATGTGATGAGTGTTTTAGTGAAGCACGACTCATTCAATTGTTCATTAAACTTCTCAAGTAAAGAAAACTTACCTAGGACCTAATGACTCGTGGTATCACTCAACGAGTCGTGTCATGAGTCATTGGCCCTGTACTTTGTAGACACTCAGTATTATCAGGATGAGTCACTTGACGAATCATTGAGTTGCCCCATGATTCATTGAGCCATTCATCATTAACTTTCCAGCTTGACTGTTTCTACTTCAGTGGACACGAGTAGACAGGATGAGTCGTTTAGTCTGGTAACAACTCATCTTGTGCTCTTTAGCACCAGAATCTCAAGTTCAGATTTTTGGTTCCTGCTTTAGATTTGTTATCTTAATCACCTGCACACATCAACACATGTGAACACTATACTTATATTACAGTTACAACTTGGGTTGCCTCCCAAGAAGTGCCTGATTTAACGTCGCGGCATGATGCTGGCATTTTGATTACTGAAACTTCACCAAGATACCTCCATGGGTTGCCTCCCATGCAGCGCCTGATTTAACATCACAACACGATGCAAGTCCCTGGGTTACTCATACTTCACCCAGAGCCCAAAGTCCACTAGTTTAATTTCTTCGCTCTTTCCTAAATATGCTTTCACCTGTGGACCATTCACCTTGATCCATTTTCCCTCATGGTTTTCCAATTTAATTGCCCTATAGGAGAATACTTGGACCACTCAAAATGGTCCCAACCATTTGGACTTCAACTTGCCAGGAAACAAGCGTTGTCTAGAATTCAATAGCAACATCATATCACCAAGGCTGAACTCTCTCTGCTCAATCTTCTGGTCATGTTGAATTTTCATCCTCAGTTTGTAAATTTCTGAACTTTCATAGGCTTTCAATGAAACTCATCTAGCTCATTCTACTTATCAAGCATCACATTAGCAACATCACTCCAATTCAGATTTAGTTTCATAAGCACCCACATAGCTTTGTGCTCAAGTTCGACCGGAAGATGACATGTTTTCGATACACAAGCTGATACAGATACATACCAATAGGGGTCTTGAATGCGGTTCGATAAGCCCATAACGCATCATCTAGCTTCCTAGACAACCCAAATGGAGTCATATTGTCGACGGTACAAGGTAAACTTGTGATGAAGTCCATATTGCTTTCTTCCCACATCCAAGTAGGAATGTTGATATCTTGAAGCACGCCACCTGGCCTCTGGTGCTAGACCTTTACTTGTTGACAGTTTGGGCACTTAGCTACGAATTTTGTGATATCCTTCTTCATGCCGTTCCACCAGTAGATTTCTCATAAGTCATGGTACATCTTGGTGGCACCTAGATGGATAGAATTCCTGGATCCATGAGCATCATGCAACATTAGGCTCCTCAAATCATCAACATTCGGAACATATAGGTGACCCTGGTACCGAAGTACACCATCTCCCCCTTTGGAGAAGACCCCTACCTTCTGAATTTGAAAAGCTTTTTTAAACTTTATCAAAATTGGGTCCTCATCTTGTCTAGCTTTTACATCAGTCACCAAGGACGACTCTGATCCGTTTTGAACAACGACACCGCCATCGGTCGAGTCAACCAACCTAACTCCTAATCTTGTGAGCCGATGCACATCCTTCACTATCTCCTTCTTTTCCTCATCCACATGGGACACACTCTCCATAGAAAGTTTACTAAGCGCATCNAAACTCTTATGGTTCATAAACACATCCACATGGACCCCATACAAATAATGCTTCCATATCTTCAAGCCGAATACCACCGCAGCTAATTCTAGATCATGGGTCGGGTAATTCTTCTCATGGACCTTCAACTGTCCAGAGGCATATGCCATCACTTTCCCATTCTGCATCAATACACACCCAAGTCCAATCCTTAAAGCATCACAATACACTACGAACCCATCGGTACCCTCGGGTAGTGTTAACACTGGTGCTGAAGTAAGTCGAGTATTCAACTCTTGGAAGCTCTCCTCCCAAGCCTCCGACAATTGGAATTTCACCTTCTTTTGGGTCAATTTGGTCAAGGGTGCTGTAATTGATGAGAAAGCCTCAACAAATCTCTGGTAGTAGCCAACTAAACCCAAGAAACTCCGAATATCAAAAGGATTCACCGGTTTAGGCCAATTCTTTACCGCTTCTATTTTCTGAGAATCCACCTTTATACCCTCACTTTAGACCACATGACCCAAAAATGCTACAGAGTTCATCCAAAACTCACACTTGATGAATTTGACATATAATTGGCGATCCTTGAGACTCTGAAGCACTACTCTCAAATGAGCGGCATGTTCCTCCTTGCTCTGAGAGTATATCAGGATGTCATCAACAAACACAATCACAAGCATGTCCAAGTATGGCTTGAACACCCTGTTCATCAAGTCCATAAAAGCTGTAGGAGCATTCGTTAGTGCAAAATACATAACTACAAACTCATAATAACCATACCGCATCCTGAAGCTGTCTTCAGGATATCGCGCTCCCAATCTCTGAGCTGATGGTACCCGGATCTGAGATCTATCTTTGAGAAAAACATGGTGCCCTGAAGCTGGTCAAATAAATCATCAATCCTGGATAGAGGATAAATGTTCTTGACGATAACCTTGTTTAATTTTCGATAGTCAATGCACATCCGAAGGGAACCATCCTTCTTTCGGACAAATAGGACTGGTGCACCCCATGGAGACTTGCTTGGCCTAATAAAACCCTTATCTACCAAGTCCTTAAACTGTTCCTTCAACTCTTTTAACTTGGCTGGAGACATTCAATAGGGAGGGATAGATATAGGTTTCATGTAGGGAAGAAGGTCAATACCAAAATCAATTTCCCTCTCGGGAGGAACACCCGGCAAATCATCAAGGAACACTTCTGGGTACTCACACACTACCATAACTGACTGGATAGTCGGGGTCTCAGACTCAACATCCTTAACCCTAACTAAATGATACACACAACCCTTAGATATAATCTTTCTATACTTAAGGTAGGAAATAAAATGGCCTACAGGCACAGCTAAACTACACTTCCATTCTAGGACTGGTCCGCCCAAAAATTTGAACTCTACTGCTCGAGTTCTACAAGTAATAGAAGCATAAACGCATACAACAAATCCATACTGAGAATAACATCAAACTCGCTCATGGTTAACTCTATCAAGTTTGTTGAGGTGACTTTCTGAAGGACTGAGACTGGACAACTTCTATACACCCATCTAGTTATAACTGAATCACCTACTAGAGTAGAAACTGAGAAGGGTTCTGAAAATACTTTGGGACTGACTCCGAACCTACTGGCCACATAAAGTGTCACCAAAGACAAGGTATCCCCTATATTTAAGAAAGCATAAGCATCAGTATGGAAAACTCGTAAAATACCAGTGACCACATCCGGGGAGACCTCCTACTCCTGGCGGGATGCTAAGGCATAAAATCTGTTCTGGCGCTGACCTCCACCTACGCTAGTAGAAGCCTCCTGATGTGCTAAGCATTTCGGAGGGACTGTTGAACTAGAAACTGGGCCTCGACCCCTATCCCGATACTGTCTCACTGCTAGACAATCTCTAAGCATGTGTTCGGGCTTCCCACACCTGTAACTACTAAGCACTAGCCCATGTGCCCCCGACCATACCTGCGGAAGATGGTATGCTAGAATTTGTGGGTCTGCTGCTCTGTGACCCCAAGAGCCTGATGCTCTTCCCCTCTGCTCGTGCATCAGCCTAGATGGCACACTCAATGCATAAGATGTTGGGGATGAAAATCTCTGGTGGGTCTGCTATCAGTTCCAACCACTTGACCTCGACTGAGAAAATCCATAATTATCCGTCCTAGCCCTCTTGGCCTCCCTCTCCCTCATGTGCGCCGCCTCCATCTGCTGCGCATACAAAACTATCTGAGGGAAGTTCATATCTTGATAAAGCATGACAGTCCTGCAATCCTTGTCCAAATAGCCTGCCACTCCATGAACAAACCTACTCACCCGCGCCCTTTGATTGAATACTAACTCTGGGGTGTACTTCGGTAGATGGGTGAACTCAAGGGAATACTCTTGTATTATCATCCTCCCTTACTTCAAATTCACAAACTCAGCTACCTTCAGCTCCCTCATCTCATGAGGGAAGAATCAATCTAGGAAAGCAACATGGTACTCTTCCCAAGTGAAAGGGCCTACTCCGACGACCTTGTTATCCTTCCATTGGTGGAACCAGATATGCGCGATTCCTTTCAACTGGTATAGGCCAACTTTGTGCACTCCACTCCATTCACCCCCATGATTTGGGTTATCTTCACAATCTCATCCAGGAACTCATATGGATCCTCATCTACTTTGGACCCGAGGAACTCTGGCGAGTTCATTCTCAAGAAATCTCTCACTCGAGCCGCCGCTACATTGCCATTTTGCGTAACATGCGCAATGGCCTGCTGATTGACCTGAGCTGTCAAGGCCTATGCCTCTGAATAGTGGCCCAGAGCTCAGCATGGATAGCTGGCTTCAGTGCCTGGTGCTCCTGAACCGGCGGGGCTTGCTGGTGTCCAATACCGTTGCCCTCCTCGTGACCATCTCCAATTCCATTCCTTCTACCATTCATTCTTCGGGGAGCCATGATTCTGCAATTGTGAATAGCACAAGTTAGAAGGAAAAGGATACTTTTCATCGCACAACATAGATCATGAAAGAAAGGAACATTTCCTAAACGTCTCATAGCCTCTTCATCATAAGTGTGGGGCACTTCACACCCATGAAAAAGAGTCTACTTAACGTGGCTTTCATACACCCTAGGACACTTCAAACCTATTGCTCCGATACCAAGTTTTTCATGACCCGAACAGAGGCCCAGATCGCAACAAGGGACAAGGAGCCCTGAAAGACCCCAAGTCGACCCATGGCATAAGTATACCTCTAAACCGATCAATAGAACTGAGAAAACAACAAGATGATCATAGCGGAAGTCGAAACTTAAACATAATATCAGAATACATAATCTAAAGCTGAATACATCTTTTGTCTGAAAAGCCTCTAAACATGATGAGTTGATGGGACAAGACCCTAACTAACTCAACAAATTGAAACTGAAAATACATGAGGAAAATCTAAATAATCTAGTCCTTGCGGGATGAGGACTCACCAATAATGTATGATGCTATCTCAGAAGGCTGATATGACTGGGGCTGAACTTAGGAGCCGGATCCTGTATCATGAAATGATACAGCATAGAGTATGCAGTTAGTATGTGGAATATACCGAGTATGCAGGGTAAGTAAAACCATTAAAGTAAGTAAAATAATTTTAAGACAATGCATAATGTAAACATAAACATTAAGAGTTTGAGAGTAGGGCTTACATGCACTCTTTCTGAAATCGTGATCTCATCATAACATAACATAACATAATTTCATAACATCATAATTGAATCAATTGAATCAAGTTGAAATATGATATTTATAAGTAAAGCTGAACATTGAGTCAAACCTACTTTAGAACATGCATGGATATATATATTTAAAATCTCGTGAATGATGGACATGCATAACTGAAATCATGAGGAACAATGGGAGACTCGTCTTTTAACCGACATACCACGATAGAGCTTACGTGGTCCCAACTATCACATTCAAGTGAGAAAAGTTGTCCGAAGCCTTGCCAGGGCTAGGGACGATACCATGATATTGATATCAAGATCGTGGCCCAATGGGGTAGGGGATAGTTCACAAAGGAGGTCCCAAAGCAATATATCAGTATAAACCTATGTTGGCGCGTAGTTCTGAGGTATAGGGTGATCGACCCTTAGCTTGCTCGGTGTCAGACACTACTCCCAAAAATATGCATATGTTCTACATCATTTTTCAAGGAATCTCAACATCGTCTATTGACTAAGCTCATAAATCAAATACCTCTCAAAGTTGAAATTACGCATATGAGAAGCTTTAACTCAAAACATACCACAAGCTGAAAAATAATTAGGAGTCTTCGCTCCAAAACCATGTTGTAAGCTTAATTTGGGAAATCATCAATCATACTTAGACATGTGGGCATTGCCCAATACTTCATCATGCTTGAAAATACTCAATTCATATCAAAAACATAATTATAAACATGGGTATCTTGAAAACATGTTTTTCATCATAATATCTCTTCATCAACAAACATCCATCATAAATCTCATCTTTCATGAACTTCTCATCAATGGGCTTTTAAATTCATAAAACTAGAAACATAATTTTTGATTTAAAACATTATAAAATTTGTCCATAGATCATAATTCAATCGTACCCATGTAGAGAATTAAGGAATTCATGCATTGGGTTAAAACCTCATAGATTAGACATAGGAATTTCATATTTTAGATAGGTATTGGGCATGGGTGTGAAAGGAATCACCCATTCATAACCCTACATACCTGTTGGTAGCTGATTCTTACACTTCTTTGGATGTCCGCAAGAAAATTGAAGAGAAATTGAGGAACTCTATGCTTGATCCCCCCTCTCTCACCTTCTACCTTGCATGAATGAATAAGGCCTAAAATGAACTTAACCCCTTTGAAAGTCATCATTCATAACTCAAATCGATGTAGTTTATGCCTGAGGATCTTAGAAATTATGAAATAGCCCTTACTAAATTCGTTGAAAATAACTCCCAGGTAGTGCCAACAAGAGACCTAACGATTCATCCCTTCTGGCCACAACTCATGGTTTGATCCGTGAAGTACACTACTTCTCAAATCTGTTGGGCTTGTAATGGATGAATTGATGACTCGTCACTTGGTGACCACGACTCGTGTTCACCATCTGTGATGTACACTGCCTCTGATTCTTACCTTGCTTCATCCTTTTGCTCACGACCCTCCTCACAAATTGTGGTGACAGAACACGACTCGTGCGGTCCTCCCGTCAAGTACACTATCTCTTTTCTCCTCTTTACTCCAACACCACACCCCACGACTGACCAAATGACTCGTGGGGCCTGACCATGAGTCGTGGTCATGTCCATGGGGATCCCATTTCCCAATATTATAAGTTCATCACCTGGCCTCCCCACGAGTCACATCACGACTCATGGGAAGTTCTCACGAGTCACCTCATGACCCCTCTTGATGCCTGGAGCCATATTTTATCTTTTCTCCATTTCAACTCTTGGGTCTGATCTTTGGGATTTCGGTGTATAACAACTGGTTGACGAGTTGTTGCTTGTGGCAACGACTCATTAAGTCAGTCGTATCCATGTCATATAACCTAATATAATCCCCACTCAGGATAAGACACATCACGAGTTGTGAGGTGATACCACGACCCGTCATGTGGCTCATGCTTAAGTGTTCCATTAACTGTAGTGGTGACGGGTCATGTAACGATTCGTTAGGAATGCCCATGTGTCGTTACATGAGGCGTCATCACTGAATGACCTGGTAAACCCATTTTTTATTTTCAATTTTTTGATGGGTTACTCAGACTTCACCCATTTCAAATCTAAGATACCTTAAGTTTGGTGTGAGTTGGGTGGGCAAAACAATCAAAGCTTTGTGAACAAAGAATTTACATATCGTAATGCCCGCTGACTCAATGGGTATAAGAAAACCCACATCCACCCATAATCTCAACTATTTAGCAGCTAAATAACACACAGAGAACATTTTTCTTCTAAAATTACAGTGAGTATCCCGTTTTACATAATTAAATTCATGGCAACTTAGGACTTCAGGTTGGGTACTAAATCATTAAGTTCATCACAGTTTATACACATGACTAGATTAAAGATTTATACATAAATATGAGTACTCAAGATTTCAATAGTGGACGATGCAAGGTTGAGCAGTAGGGAGGATGGGGAGTTTGAGCAGTGGTTTATGACTTACAGTAGTGGTTTATGTGCATATGGGTTGGGTTGGGTGATGAATTTTATTGAAGTGCGCCATGACCCACGTGATGAGTCTTTTAGTGAAGCACGACTCATTCAATTTCTCATTTAGCTTCTCAAGTAAAGAGAACTTACCTGGGTCCTAATGACTCACGTAACGACTTGTGGTCTCCCCCAACAAGTCATGTCATAAGTCGTTGGCCCTGTACTCTGTGGACACTCAGTATTGTCAGGACGAGTCACTTGACGAAACATTGAGTTGCCCCACGATTCGTTGAATCACTCATCATTAGCTTTTCGACTGGACTGTTTCTTCTTCAGTGGACACGAGTTGATAGGACGAGTCGTTCAGTCAGGTAACGACTTGTCCTGTGCTCTTTAGCACCAAAATCTCAAGTTCAAATTTTTGGTTCCTGCTTCATATTTCTCATCTTAATCACCTGCACACATCAACACATGTGAACACTATACTTATATTACAGTTACAACTTGGGTTGCCTCCCAAGAAGCGCCTGATTTAACATCGCGGCACGACACATGTATTTTTATTACTCAGAGTTCACCAAGATACCTCCATGGGTTGCCTCCCATGCAGCACCTGATTTAGCATCGCAGCACGACGTAAGTCCCCGATTTACTCAGACTTCACCCAGAACCAAAAAGGTCCACCAGTTTAATTTCTTCTCTCTTTTCCAAACATGCTTTCACCTGTTGATCATTCACCATGAACTGTTTTCCCTCATGGTTTTCCAATTCAATTGCCCCATACGAGAATACTTGGACCACTCAAAATGGTCCCAACCATTTGGACTTCAACTTGCCAGGAAACAAGCTTAGTCTAGAATTAAATAGCCACACCATATCACCAGGGCTAAACTCTCTCTGCTCAATCTTCTAGTCATGTTGAATTTTCATCCTCAGTTTGTAAATTTTTGAACTTTCATAGGCTTTCAAAAGAAACTCATCTAGCTCATTCAACTGATCAAGCCTCAAGTTCGCAGCATCACTCCAATTCAAAATTAGCTTCTTAAGCGCCCATAGAGCTTTGTGCTCAAGTTCAATTGGAAGATGACATGCTTTCCCATACACAAGTTGATACGGAGACATACCTATAAGGGTCTTGAATGCAGTCGAATAATCCCATAAAGCATCATCTATCTTGCTAGACCAATCTTTCCGGTTAGCATTCATAGTCTTCGCTAAGATGGTCTTTATCTCCTGGTTGGAAACCTCAACTTGTCCACTCTATTGTGGATGATAAGGTGTTTCCACCTTGTGTTTCACTCTATATTTCTCAAGAAAATTCCGAAACAACTGGTTGCAGAAGTGTGAACCCCCATCACTAATGATGGTTCTAGGAGTTCCAAATCTGGTGAAAATATTTTGCTTCAAGAATGTTGTGACACTCTTACCTTCAATGTTTGGAAGCACCATGCTTCCAACCACTTATAAACATAGTCCATAGCTACAAATATGTACTTCATCCCATTTGAGCTCACAAACGGGCCCATGAAGTCAATGCCCTAAATGTCAAATAGCTCAAGGATAAGGATTAGAGTAAGAGGGAGCCTATGCCTTTTTGATATTCCTCCTTGCCTTCGACAAGCATCACATGCCTTTGCAAAATCATGTGCATCTTGGTGAATGGTTGGCTAATAGTACCCACATTGCAGAATTTTATGGGTTGTGTGAATCCCTCTATAATGACCTCCAACAGGGGATGAGTGACAAGCCTTCAATATGCTCAACATCATAACCTCGGGCACACATCTACGAATCACCCTATCAGCATGTATGCAGAATAAGTAAGGCTCATCCCAAAAAAGCTTTCGCACATCAGACATGAATTTCTTTCACTAGTGAAATGATAAATCTTCCAGTACCACATCACTCACCAGATAGTTAGCGAAGTCTACATACCATGGGATGAGATCCTGGGAAGTAGCCAAAACCTGCTCGTCAGGGAATGTTTCATCTATGTCAAGCTCATCTCGAAATGTTGGATCTACCTTTCATCTCAACAACTAATCCGCTACCTAATTTCTAGTCCCCTTCTGTTCCTTAACCTCAAACTCGAACTCTTACAGCAACAGAACCCATAGAATCAATTGTGACTTGGAAATCCTTCTTTTCCATCAAATATCTCAGAGCTGCATGGTATGTATGAAATATTGCCTTAGTTCCAAGCAAGTAAGCCCGAAACTTCTCGACTACAAATACTACAGCCAACAACTCATGTTCTATCACGGTGTAATTTTTTTGAGCTGCATTAAGAGCGTTGCTAGAATAATAAATTTGGTGGAAGATCTTTTCACTCCTTTGACCCAAAACAACTCCCAGGTCCACTTCGCTAGAATCGCACATAATCTCAAACGGCAAGGACTAGTCAAGTGCGACTATGATCGGGACAATAGTCAATTTCTCCTTTAGGCATTCAAAAGCCTTCAGACACGCATCATCAAACACAAATTTCACTTCTTTCTCAAGTAACTTACACAAGAGGTGAAATCCTTGAAAAATTCTTGATGAACCTCCTATAAAATCCTGCATGACCCAATAAGTTTCAAACACCCTTCATAGAGATTGGAGGTGGTAGACTAGCAATTACATCGATCTTGGCTCTGTCCACCTCAATGCCTTTATCAAAAATCATGTGGCCGAGTACTATACCTTCTTTGACCATGAAATGGCACTTTTCCCAATTAAGCACCAAGTTGGTCTCTTCGCATCACTGCAGCACCTTGATCAAATGAGCCAAAAAATCATCAAATGAATCACCCACCACCGAAAAGTCATCCATACTTCAATGGTGTCCTCCACCATGTTTGAAAATATGGACATCATGCAACGCTGAAAAGTGGCGAGCGCATTACATAAATTGAAAGGCATCCAACTTAAAGAAAATGTACCATAGGGACAGGTGAACATGGTTTTTTCTTAGTCTTCAGGGGCTAAGGAGATTTGATTGTACCCCGAATAACCATCCCGAAAGCAGTACCACCCTCTACCTGCAAGTCGGTCTAGCATCTGATCCATGAATGGCATTGAAAAGTGATCTTTCTAGGTCCAGTGGTTTAACTTCCTATAGTCCATACATACTCTCCAACCTATGACTGGTCTAAGTGGAATGAGGTCATTGTTAGCATTTGGGACCAGAGTGATTCCCCCCTTCTTTGGCACGCACTAAACCGGGCTCACCCATTTGTGGTCAACAATAAGGTAAACAACACCTGCATCCAACCACTGCATGATTTACTTCTTGACCACCTCTTGCATAGGCGGATTCAACCTACGCTGATGCTCAATACTCGGAATATAGTCTGGCTCAAGCTGTATCTTATATGTGCAAATACCACATGGGATCCCAATAATATCTGCAGTAGTGCACCCAATGGCCTTTTTATACCTCTTCAGAATAGAGACCAAAGCCTCCACTTTCCATTCCTCCAAGTCAATTGAAACTATGACCCGTAAGGTGTTTTCTATCCCCAAAAATACATACCGTAAGTAAGATGGGAGTGCTTCAAGCTCCAATATTGGAGGCTCCTCAATACATTGCTTGGCTGGTAGGGTCACATGATTTTTCAAATCAAGATCAATCTTCTTCGGAGCATAAGTGTATGACCCCATACCAGCAAGTGTATTCACGATCTCATCATCCTCATAAATCTCCTCCGCATCAACATTCATCAAAACTGTTTTTAAATCCTCAATAGTCACAACTCATTAATAGGCATGATTGAAAGCTAAGCTTCCACAACATCAATCACTGAGACCACCCGCATGTCATTTAGCTGCTTCATGGACCGGCGCACATTAAATGCCACCTCTTTATTATTTAATCAAAATTTTAGTTGTCCAGTCTCCATGTCTATAAGAGCATGCCCGATAGCGAGGAATGGTCGCCCCAAAATAATGGGACCTCAAAATCAACCTCACAATCCAGAATAATAAAATCGGCCAGAAATATAAGAGACTCTACCTTCACTAGCACATCATAGAGAATACCCACCAAATTTTTCACCGTGTGATCAGCCATTAATAGCCGCATTATAGTCGGTTTGGGGGCTCCTAAGCCCAAATTTCTCAACACTGCTAACAACATCAAATTTCTATTAGCACCTAGATCACATAACGCCTTAGCAAAGTTAAAGGCTCCAATAGTGCACGATATGACGAAAGCTCCAGGGCCTTCCTTTTTCTACACAAGAGACCGAGATGCTATTGCACAAAAGTGGTGCAAATTATCAGTAGGTTCAAAGCTCACAGTCCTCTTTCTAGTGACAAGGTCCTTCATGAACTTAGCATAGCTGGCATTTGCTCAAGTTCCTCGACTAATGGGATGTTCATAGATAATTATTTCAGCATCGAAATAAATTTGTCATACTTCCCATCATCGACCTTCTTCTTTAGCCTCGTGGGTGTCACAACCCGAACGGAGGCCCGAATCGTAACACGGGACAAGGAACCCAGAGAGGCCCCAAATTGACCCATGGCATAAGCATACATCTAACTCGATCAATGAAATCGGAAAAATCAACAATATAACTAAAGAGGAAGACTACACTTAATCATAACATCAGAAAACATAATCTGAAGTTGAGTTCATACATGCATTTGAAAAGGCTCTAAACATGAAGAGTTGATGGGAACAGCGGAAACTGAAATACATAAAAGAAATTTGAATAGTCTTGTCCGCATGAGATGAGTACTCACCCACAATATGAATGCTAACTCTGATAGACAAACTACGAGTGGGGCCGAACCTAAGAGCTAGATCCTGTATCATGAAACAATACAACATAGAGTATATGGTAAGTATGTGGAATGTATCGAGTATGCAAGGTAAGTAAAACTGCTAAAAGTAATTAAAATCATTTAAAGATAATAAATTAAGTAAAACATAAACACTAAGAATCTGAGAGTAAGGTTGCATGCATTCCTTCTGAAATCATGACCTCTTCATAACATAACATGACATAGCTTCATAACATCATAACTGAATCGATTGACTCAAATCTAAATTCTTACATTTATAAGAAAAGCATAACATTGAGTCAAACCTGCTGTAAAACATGCATATACATATAAATCTCATTAGTAATGAAACATGCATATCTGAAATGTTATACCCCGGGAGCTCAAAGATTAGACTCAAGAGTTAAAATGGGAAAGTTGGAAAATTGATGTTGCAGGCACAAGACAAGTCGTGAGACGAATCTTGAGGAGACCACACGAGTCATCAGGTGACTCGTGGGAAGGACTGAAGTGATCAAGGGATCAAGGTCCCCAGGGGTGAAGTAATGGCTCGTGGTCAGCCACCACAAGTCTTCATGTCAATTGTGGAGTGGAGTTGGACATTCGTCAGGAGGATGAACAGTGTATCTAAGGGATGGGACCCCACGGCGGCCAATCCCGATGACTCGTGAGATGAGTCATGAGCAACAAGTTGAATTTTATTGGAAATTAAGGCAGTGTACCAGACAGAAGGTGACCATGAGTCGTGGTCTCGAGGCACGAGTTGTTATGTTTCCCTTTACGAGCTCCAGAAGATCAGTTGACTTGTGTACTTGATGGGCGACTCGACGAGTCATTGCCCGTCCTGACAAATTGTCAGGTCACCCGTTAGGGTCACCTGGCAGTTATTTTTAGCGAAATAGTAAGGGATTTCTTGTTATTTCCTAAGTTCCTAAGACCTATACTACGTCATTTAAGGCTCGTTTTAGTGGGTTTTAAGCAGGGTAAAACCTATTCTAAGCCATTACTCTCATGCATGCAAGTTTGAAGGTTTGAAGGGAAGGTTCAACGTGAAATCTCAAGGTTTCCAATTGGAATCTCAGCTGGGCAATTAGAGGGTGCTAGAAATCACCATTTCCAGGTATGTAAGGCTATGAGTGGGTGTTTTCTTCCACACCCATGCCCATTCCCTATCAAAATGAGTTGAAAATGTCCATGATCAAGTATGGAGATTTGTCCAATTGCATGATTCTTCAATCTCTATGCATGGGTATGATTAAATTGAGTTATATTGATGATTCATGAACCTTGGGCGGATTCTAATTTGTTTTCCCTTATAAAAATTGTTTTACAAAATTTGAATCTAAAAAGCCAATGGGTGAAGAGTTCATAAAGGAAGAGATTTTTGGTAAATGTGTGATGATGATGAAGTTGATGATGAAAAGCATGTTTCTAGATCTACTCATGATTACATGATTGTTTTTAAAGTGAATTGGTTAGATCTAAGTATGGAAGAGCCTTGGGTGATGCCCATATGTCAATTTAAATTTATGATTTCCCCAACATAAGCTTACCAAATT
This sequence comes from Datura stramonium, assembly GCA_018107945.1. Lineage (NCBI taxonomy): Eukaryota > Viridiplantae > Streptophyta > Magnoliopsida > Solanales > Solanaceae > Datura > Datura stramonium. The sequence goes on from JACEIK010004850.1 coordinate 105,397, forward strand.
GTTTGAATAGTAATTTCCCAATTTTTATTATAAATTCTAGCTTGTGGTATATTGAATGAATATTTCTATATGTAGCTTACCATATGATTTGG
>JACEIK010004850.1:108052-121017 GCA_018107945.1 Datura stramonium
CTGGTGCCCTAGTAGGACCTGGACTGCTAACTGGTGAGCCTAAGCACATCTGGTGCCTGGCTAGCTCTATCTCAGATTTCTGGAAAAACGGGCTATATAATGGCTGTAAATACAACCTCCGGCCGACTGGGCCTATAGCCACCTGTGTAAAACTTCAGCTAACCAGAATCCTATATCTCATAAGGGAACCTATGCGGGCCAACAAGGCCACCATGCTGTCTAGTCATCTGTGACTCAACATAAGAATACTGTACAACTACGTGATCGACAAGGTCACCACTACTATCACATTACGGCCCCACACGGCCAACACAATCAGAATGCTAAACAACTAATCAAGCCATGGTCACTACGAGCTCATGGTTATGTCCTTCAGACTGGCTAATTCCCCCGGAGCTTTCATGGACCTGATGAACACGGTTTTCAAGCCATACCTAGACATGTTCGTCATTGTATTTATCGATGACATTCTGGTATACTTTAGAAGCAAAGAAGATCGTGCTAATCATTTGAGGATAGTTGTAAAGACAAAAGTGAGACCACCAGTTGTTCACTAAGTTCATAAATGCGAATTCTAGTTGAAGTCTGTGACTTTCCTTGGTCAGGTGGTCACGGGTGAGGGTATTAAGGTATATCCTCAAAAGATAACAGCGGTGAAAGACTGGCCAAGACCTACTTCCCCAACCAAAAAAAGAAGTTTCTTGGGTATAGCCGGTTATTAACGACGTTTTTTGGAAGGTTTGTCCTCTATTGCATCTCCTCTGACTAAGTTGACTCAGAAAAAGGTGAAATTTTAGTGGTCAGATGCGTGTGAGAAGAGTTTCCAGGAGTTGAAGACTCGGCCCACTCCGCTCCAGTTTTGACCTTACCAGAAGGAACATATGGGCTGGTTGTTTATTGTGACGCTTCTAGAGTTGGACTCGGTTGTGTTCTGATGAAGAAAGGTAAGGTGATAACTAATGCATCCAGACAACTCAAGGTTCATGAAAAGTATTATTCGACTCATGACCTTGAGTTGGCAGCAGTGGTATTTGCGTTAAAGATATGGAGGAATTGCTTTTACGGGGCTCACGTGGATGTTTTCACCGATCAGAAGAGCCTTCAGTGTGTGCTCAGTCAGAAAGATCTAAGTCTTCGTCAGAGAAAGTGGCTAGAGCTACTGAAGGACTATGATGTGAGTGTGCTGTATCACCAGGGCAAAGCAAATGTGGTGGCTGATGCTCTAAGCAGGATGTCTAGGGGGAGCGTGGATCATGTTGAAGAGGGCAAAAAGGAACTAGTAAAGGATATCCATAGGTTAGCTTTGTTAGGAGTGCAGTTGGTTGATACAGCTAAGGCCGGAGTAGTTGTGTAGAGTGGATTAGATTCCTCATTAATTGTTGAAGTTAAGTCAAGGAAGGATGAAGATCCCATACTTCTTTAGCTAAAGGAAGCAGTTCTCAGAAAAGAGGTGGAGGCTTTCTCCAAAGGGGGAGATGGTGCGCTCCATTACCTAGGTAGATTATGCATACTGGTGTGGGTGACTTGAGACAGCAGATATTCGATGAAGCACACAATTCGAGATATTATATCCTTCCAGTTGCTACTAAGATGTACCGTGATATATGGGATATCTACTAGTGGAATGACATGAAAAGAGACATAGCAGAATTTGTGGTTAAGTGCCCGAACTGTCAGCAGGTCAAAGTTGAACACTAGAGACCGGGAGGTATGACTCAGGATATTAGCATACCCACATGGAAGTAGGAAGAAGTAAATATGGACTTTATTACAGGTCTACCTTGTACGCGCTGGTAGGATGACTCAATCTGGGTAATAGTAGACCAGATGACCAAGTCAGTACATTTCCTCCCAGTTGAAACCACAGACTCAGCTGGGGACTACGCAAGGCTTTATATTCGAGAGTTGTTCAGACTACATGGGATGCCCTTTTCCATTATTTTAGATAGAGGTACCTCGTTCACTTCGCATTTCTGTAAGTCATTTCAGAAGGGACTTGGTACCCAGGTCAAGCTCAAGACAACTTTTCACCCGCAGACAGATGGACAGGATGAGCGGACTATCCAGAGCTTGGAAGATATACTGAGAGCTTGTGTGATTGATTTCAAGGGCAGTTAGGATGATCACTTTCCTCTCATCGAATTTGCGTACAAAAACAGCTTGCACTCCAGTATTTAGATGGCCCCATTTGAGGCATTATATGGTCGAAGGTGTAGATCTCCTATAGGGTGGTTTTAGATTGGTGAAGCTACCTTGATAGGGCCAGACTCAGTTCATGAAGCTATGTAGAAAGTACAGCTCATCCGAGAAAGGTTGAAAATAGCTCAAAGTCGACAGAAATCCTATGCTGATGTGAGGAGAAGAGAGTTAGAGTTTGCAGTAGATGATTGGGTTTATCCGAAAATTTCACCCATGAAAGGGGTGATGAGATTTGGGAAGAAAGGAAAACTCAGTCCGAGATATGTGGGACCCTAAATAATTCTGAGGCAAATTGGCAATGTAGCCTATGATCTTAGAATTACCTTCAGAGTTATCATATGTGCACCCAGTGTTCCATGTGTCACTATTGAAGAAGTGCATCAGTGATCCAACTTCAGTGGTGCCATTAGACAGTGTGGGAGTGAAAGATAGTCTCTCTTATGAAGAGATCCCAGTTCAGATCCTTGACCGTCAGGTTTTTAATTTGAGAAACAAAGAAGTAGCTTCAGTCAAAGTTTTGTGGAGGAATCAGCAGGTTGAGGGAGCTACTTGGGAAGTCGAAGCAGATATGATGGCTAGAAACCCACATTTATTCCCTTTTGGCTCAGTTTCAGTTTAAGGTATCAATTTTCTCCCTAAAACCCTATTAAATTCATGTGCCCCAGTTTCTTTCATGTCAGTGTACATAAGTGTGACTCATGAATTCAGTTCAATCATGTAGTTAAGTTCGAAGGCAATCATTTCGTTAGTGTTCACCTTTCATGATTAGTAATTGAGTATAATGATTACAATTCTCTATTTTCATGTGTGTTTTTCAACATTCGAGGATGAATTTTCTCAAGGGGGAAATATTGTTATGCCCCGAAAATCCTAAGATCAGACCCGGGAGTTGAAATGAGAAGAATAGGATTTTCTACACCAGGTCACTGAATGAATCATCCTGTGACCCTTTGGGTAGGTCACGAGTCGTTAAGTGACTCATGGTGGGGAGTTTATTTAAATTGGAAAAATTAAGTTTTGGGGTGGCCACGGACATGACCACAAGTCGTGGTCAGCACCACGACTCATTAAGTCAGTCGTGGAGGGTAGTGAAGGATGAAGGGAGAACAAGCAGTGTTGGTGACGGGTGGGTCACCATGAGTTGTGGTGTCCCTCGTAGTGACCAACAAAAGGAATTTGGCAGTGTACTTGACGGATTGTGACCACGATTCATGGTCACTGGGCACGACTCATCCAGTCCCTCGTGGGGACTGACAGTCAGCTTTTCCCTCGAGTTTGGTAAGGGCGGCTTTTTCGTAATTCCTATGATCTTAAGGCCTATACTACGTCATTTTAGGCATATTTTTGATTTATTTAGAGGGGTTTAACGATTTTCATTCCTTATTCATCACTTAAACTCTCAGAAGAATGCTCGTAGAACTCAAGTCATTCCTCTCAAGCAAAAAGATAGGGTAGTCAAATTCTCAAGGGATTTTCTTTGAATTTCTTCATCAGGTATGTGGGAATTCAACAAGGGAATAGTTCTTCCCTTGTGTCCTAGAAATCTTCTCTATTTTCTCTATCAGTTCAGCCCTATGGATTCGAAATGTAAAAACTTGTCAGACTAATTTCTTTGAGATTTCAAGTAGAGTATTCCTCATGATTTTTAACTGCTTATTTATTCCTTAATTGTAGATTTTATGAGAATTATATCTTGTGAAATGATTTAGCCATAGTTCTCAGTTCAATAGAATTTAGGATCTTTCATGTTGGACTAGTTTCCCTGTAGCTTGATTCTAATAGATTTGAAAGCCCCATAGTGTAAGTGAAAATTTTAGTCAGATATTTACATGTCCAATCTCAATCAGATTATTAGACTCAGTGTTGTCCAGAAAAGTCAGCTGATCAGTTTGACTACAGTTAATTCCTGAGGTGTCAGTGGTGCCTCCCAGTTATCAGTATTAGACTCAGTATCATATTTTACTGGTTCTTTGGAAGGTCATGACAATTCCAAATAAGCATCTCTAACCATCCTTAGGACCCACGTTTCAGATTATAGTTTGTTCTTTAGACGGTTACGACGCTTCCAGATAAGCAACTCTGACCAATCTTAGAACACCAGTTATAGAATCCGGTCTGATAAGAATCTCAGCGTACTTCCATATAGGTATTACTGACTTAGTCTTGGGCCCCGATTTCAACCTATCAGCGTAGTAGTTATTCTAGGACTATCCAGTGGGAGTAGGACTTAGCACCTAGCGAATCGGGGTTCCAGCGCACCCAGGTTCCCAGAACTACATTGCCAATGTAGGTTGTTTTTTATTGGCCTCATGGCCCCAGAGTTGTGATCACCCAGTTCATGCCTCTATACCCTGGCAAGGTATATAGGGTCCTATCGATGGGGTGTATACATCGGACTCCACGTCTTGCTCACGTGGTTGTATGTCGGTTATAGAATCTCCCACTAGTCAGGTTAGTTTAGTGTCAAATTAGCTGAGTTAGAACAGTTTCAGATTACTCAGTTTAGATCAGTATCTCAGATTTAGGGCATGTCTTTGACATTAGACAAGGTCATTTTGACCATTTCACTATATTCAGTTTATTCAGTTTCAACATTTCAGTTGGCCATTGCATGTCTTTACAGTTCAGTTATTTTATTCTCCATGTTATGGTTTCTCCCACTTACTCAGTACATTCAAAGTACCGACACATACTTTTTATGCTGTATCATTTCATGATACAACTACATGTTCTCTGTCTTAGTACCGTTAGTAGATCTCGCGCAGAAGTTTTCAGCTACATCAGTGGTGAGTCCTCTTCTTTCGAGGACGAGGATTATTTATTTTCCATGATATTTTTTTCATTTAGCCTTAGAGTTAGCTGGGGGCTTGTTCTAGCAACTCATTAGATATATGACTTTTAGACACAAACACAGATCTAGATTTTTAGTTGTTCTCAGTTGTATTAAAACTTTATGATTTAGGTTTTTTCATAAATGTTTTATTTTATTATTTTAAAGCTTCCGCTATGTTTTTACTCAGAATGACAGCGTTGTGATAGACCATGGGTTGGCTTGGGGTTACTTGTGACTCTAAGTATCGTATCTCGTCCAGGGTATAGACTCTGGGTGTGACAGATATCAAACATGGTACTTTATATGATTTCGATTTTCGAAGCTTGGGACATTACACTTTGTCTTATGATGAATAACTCATGTTTATGGCTATTATTCGATTATGATTTTAGCATGTGCCCTATCCTCATGTTCATTTTGGACTTTACTCTCGACCTTGATTTATTATTTTACTAGCATGTTTTACTTTCTCTACATACTCAGTACATTCAAAGTAATGACCACATACTCTATGATATATAATCTCATGATATAGGTTCAAGTGATTAGTCCTAGTGCTGATGTTGGCTCACTCCCGCTTCAGTCCAGTACCTTCCCAGTTTGGGTGAGTCCAATCTGAGGATGATAGTTTTGGTTCATGTCTCTTTTACTTATATCTTTTAATTTTAGAATTAGCTAGCTAGTTTGCGGGTGTTGTCCCATCAGCTCATCGTATGATTAGAGGCTTTTCAGACAGCTATATATAGGTGGTTCAGCGTTGTTGACTTGTTACCTATGCTTATGCTTTATGATATGCAGGCTTCCGCTTATGTCTTGTAATTGATTAATCTCTATTTAGTTATGCTCTTAATCACGCTATGTATGTTCCATGGGTTAGCTTGGAGCCATTCATGGTTCTAGGTCCCATGTCGTGGTCCGGAGTCTATGCTCAGGTCGTGACAAGAACCAAGGCCATAATAAAAATCAAGGGGTAGGTGAAATATTCCATTTTCGAAATTTTCAAGAAAGATATCCTATAACTTAAATATTCTCAACCTCAAACTTATCAGGAGATATATTCACCCCAAACTTGAAGTCATGCTCTATCCTCAGAGCATCTATAACGTAAAATAAGAGCAAGGATGCGAAGATACTCCCCTGGATCTTCTAGGGCCAAGCTAGAAAATTCTTGGATTGTACGACCCCATACTTAAGATCCGGGCATGCTCCTTAGCTGAAATTTCTGGTACTCAGGCTTCCCTTTCTCAATTGGGTTACCTCCACAACAAGCACTTGCTTAAAGTCGCGACACAATGTGGGTATCTTGATTTCTCAGACTTTATCAAGGTACCCCTTGGGTTTCCTCCTAAGCAGTATCTGATTTAACATCACAACATGACTTTCGCCATTACACCTGAAAGAACAAAAAACAATAACAAAAAGTATGATAAGAAATAGAGACTACAAGAAGAATTTAAACACTAATTAACTATTCTAAATCATATTCCCTGACAACGGCACCAAAATTTGATAATGCCTAAATTACACCTTGCAATAAAGTATAAATCATTCGCTATTAAATATAGTAACCCAACTAAGTTGGGGTTGAATCCCATAGGAAATATGGAGAGAAATTAGTCAAAGTGAATATTCAACTAGTACTCAATATTTCTAAGAGGGGTTTGCAATAAAAAGAAGTAATTTAAACTACAATGGTTGTGAAATTGTTGACTGTGACCAATATCTAAGAATAAACTAGGAATGTGTTCCCATGATTTTAGAATGTAGCAGGTTTGTTGAACTAGTGATCTATCTTGGTGAATTTCATGCAAAACTGACAATTAAGTTAATTGAACGTCTCTCGACCTACATAGACGAATATCACTCTAAATCCTCTTTGATTTTAGGTGTTTATATGTTTCCCTCGTCATTAGTTTTGGGCTGACTATCCTCAGTTAGAGCTCAAGTCAATTAGATGAGGGTCAGTAGCCTCAAATTTCCATTTTTATTATCATTTCCTAACTTCACCCTCTTTGTCAAGCAAGTTGATGATTCAAGCGAGTTTTAACATTTGCAACCACTAAAAGCAAATTTAAACAAAGCGAATAACAATACAATCATGTTCACCATTCAAGAATTACTTTTTTATCTTACCTATGTTCATTAATCCATCATGATTTCTATAACCTTAGCTATATAACTTAGCTTCTCATGTTTGAAGAAACAATAACAAAATATGAATAAGAAGTCATAATGATTACTTACAATACGATGAAATAGGTTGACAAATCTTGAAAAGCTAAATAGAATCACAAGAACCTTATATTTTTTCTCAACAATGCTATGGAATAATACGTTCCACAACTTTCGATATTGTGGGGATTGTGGATATGCGTCAATCCCTAATAAAAACGTTCGATAGGGTATTTGTAATAGTGGAGTAGGTTTTCATCTCTCCTATGTTGACTAGGATTTGACTTGAAAGAGCCTTGGCCGAATTACCCAAGTCTACGTTGCGGACTCCAAAATGGATATTGAGCTCCGTGTTGTGGACCCCATAGTGGAGTTTAAGCTCTATGTCATGGAGCCATTAACAGAGTTTGAGCTTTGTGTCATGGATCCTTTTTCCTACTATAATTAGTCCCTTTTATGTCTGGGTCATCTACATTTTCTTCTTTAACCATTTGGGTTAAATCTTGGTACATTTTAACCTGCAAAAATCTAATCATATATGTTAGTTGATTGTACGGAATACAACATAAAATCGAAGCAATACACATGACTATTGTTCCCAAAACATATATAATATGGGAAAAACATGGTAATTGAGCACGTAAATACGCCCAAGATCATAGTGGATCTGCTTTAGTGACCAAGGCTTCGCTCTCACACCCCACCTTAGGAGGCATGACGAGGACCTGGTGACCTACTAGGGTCAGAACTGATCTAGCTAAGCCTGCGCACTATCGGTGCAGGATAACTCCCTAAATCAAGAAAACAACGGGCTATATCTCGACTGTAAATACAACCTCCGACTGAAAAGGCCTCATAGCCACCTGTAAAAGAAAACAGCTAACCAGAAATAAGTCATAATAGGGAATCCTATGTGGGCCAACAAGACAACCATGATGTCTAGTTATGGCTGAAACATAAATCATGCCACTGTAACTATACTATAGCCAATGAGGCCACTATAAGACAACTAATCAAGGCCCCACACGGCCGCCATGCAAAATAAAATATATATGGGCCCCACACGGCCAACAACAAACTAACCACAGGGAATCTAAAATAATCTGGATGACTCTAGAAGTGGTATAGTAGCCGGGACAGGGCCCTGGCATACCCAAAACTGTACAATCAAATGAAGTAAACCTTCTATCTACAAGCTCCAGAGGAAATTAGCCGACTGTTCTGACAATCCTGGCCGAAGGCTAATAGGGACCTGCTCCTCGTCTATCTGCACCTGCAGGAAAGTAATGCAGTGCCCCAGGAAGGGCGTCAGTATAATATGTACTGAATATGTAAGGCAATAATTATAAATGACTGAATAAAAGAAATGAAACTGAGAATACTTGAAAGGAAAGGGTAGAGATAATACCTGAATAACTGAACTTTCTACTATCTAATTTATCAGTAACTAATGCAAACAAAAACCTTACCTGGCCCACATAAATCGGAAGGTACAACCAACACCGAATAACCCACCTGGGGCCCCCATAAGCCCTAGTGAGTACACCTCAATCTATATACCCCTAGCAAGGTCACACTGAGTCAACTAATAGCTATAGCCATCCTACCAGTCCCATGGGTCTGCAACTGAGCCCGCTTAGCCCTGACTGTAGCTGTGTTTGAGTCCAGTGGACTCCTGATATCTCCACCCCGGGCACCAGGCTCGACGAGGGTGTGATGCCAATACGACATATAATAGTCCAGCCATGGAATGTACTGTATCAGGACCTGGGACCCCATCTACGTCCCTCGCGGATGGCATACCGCTATGTGGAGCGATGTCATCTCGCCCCTGGCGGGAATCGACACAGCTAGTGACCTTGGGGTTGGTCATGGAAGGCTATGCAGGGTGTAGTCAATCCCAAACTAAACATAAAATATTGTTCTCAGCTAATAACAACCGCTAATCACAATTAATATGCTTTTGGTTATCATATTGGGATTTAAACTGAGTTATAATACTACAGAAAGTAACTTGCCGAAGGAATTTTTCTTAACATACCTCGATCGCCGATTCCTAATTAACTGGCGAGTTTCAGTTCATATTGAACAACTCTTTCCAATTGTAATCATATTACTGGGAGAATGAGGCTAGTTTTAGTACTAAATTTGGCAAAAATGATAACTTGTTATATAAATATTAACTATACTTTAACTTAACGGAACACGGTCGAAAATGCATAATTTTTTGAAAGTTTAGAAGGGAGAAATGCTTACTAGAAGCCTGTGATCTTATAAAAATTAGTTTGGATAAACTCCAACAACTTTGGCTTGGTGGGGTTACGATTCACCGGGCGAATTTAACGAAAATAACTCAGTAGAAATGCTCCCTACAGCCTTAAACTTCGATACCCGAAGTTAATTTGAATTTGGACGTCGTTTCGTAGCGTAAACAGTTGATAATTATCTGATTCCTTCATTTTTCCTCTTTACTGCCGGATATAATATGAAAATGAACTTAAAACTACAAAGGAGGGCTTTATATAGGTGAGGTCGGTTGTAGGGGGGCACCCCGCGCCGGCCATATCGCCAGCCTGCCCCCCGCGTCGCGCCTCCCATAGAGTTAATGCTATTGGCGCGCCGCGCTGGCCCTTGCGGCCTGGCCTTGCTCGACCCGATTTCCGAGGCTTTTCTACACGCGTCGGACTCTCTTTATTTATCTCAAATCCACACATACGCTTACTATTCGTTAACTTTTACTGGGTGTAACATCCTCCCCCCCTTAGGAACATTCGTCCTTGAATGTCTACTTTGATTCACAAGAGTTTAACTCTTTTAGGACTATTATTCTGGAAATATTTCGGCAAAGTCTTCCCTGTAATATGGACTATCCAAAAATCCTGAAATGAAGAAAAGTCCAATACATATATCTTGTATGACACCACAACACCCCCTTTCATATAAAAAAACTGTAGTCAATTGAATAATATATGTAATTAAAGATAAAATAACAACGAAATCAACATTTTTACCTTAACTGCATAATTTAGACCAAGCCTGAAATAAATGAGGGTATCTGGATTTCATGTCTTCCTCAGCTTCCCAAGTCATTTCTTCTCTATTCTTGTTTCTCCATAGTACTTTAACAGAGAAACAACCTTAGTCCTTAACCTACGAACTTTCCAATCTAATATGGCCACTTGAATTTATTCATAGGCTAACTCCTCAGTAATCTGAACATCCTCATCTGGCACAATTTGGGACGGATCTCCTATGCACTTCCGTAACATCGACACATGAAAGACTAGGTGGATGGATTCCAATTTTGAAGGCAGATCTAACTCATATGCCACCGGGCCTATTCTTTAGAGGATTCGGTATGGTCCTATAAACCTCGGGCTAAGCTTGCCCTTTTTTCCAAACCTCATCACACCCTTCATTGGCGAAGCCTTCAAAAATACCCAGTCACTTATACCAAACTCCAAGTTTCTATGCCATACGTCAGCATAAGATTTCTTGCGGCTCTGAGCTGTCAGTAGGCGTTCTCTAATAAGCTTCACTTTTTCTTCTGACTGGTGGATTATGTTTGGTCCAATTAACTCTGATTCTCCAACCTCGAACCAACCAATTGGGGACCTGCATTTCCGCCCATATAAGGCCTCATAAGGTGCCATTTGGATCACTGAATGATAATTATTATTAAAACCAAACTCAATAAGGGGTAAATGTTCATCCCAGCTGCCCCCAAAGTCCAGCATGCATGCCCGTAACATATCCTCGAGTGTCTGAATGGTACGTTCTGCCTGCCCATTTTTTGAGGATTGAAGGCTATACTCAGGTTAACCTGCGTCCCCAGGCCTCTCTGAAAGGATTGCTAAAATTTAGCCGTAAACTGTGCTCCTCTGTTAGAAATGATTGATACTGGAACACCATGCAATCGAACTATCTCTCTAATATACAACTCAACATAGTCCTCGGCTGAGAAGGTAGCTCTGAATAGCAGAAAATGAGCTGATTTTGTCAATCTGCCGACAATCACCTAAATGGAATCAAATCTACGTCTGGTATGGGGTAATCCGATCATAAAATCCATATTAATTACTTCCTATTTTCACATAGGTACTACTATCTCCTGTGTCAATCCGTCGGGTTTTTGATGTTCTGCTTTCACCTGCTGGCAATTAGGGCATTGTGCTACAAACTCTGCCACACTGTTTTTCATTCCCGACCACTAGTAAATCTCTTTTATGTCGTGATACATCTTTGTTGAACCTGGATGAAGAGAATAACGGGAATAATGTACCTCTGCCATGATCTGCTGGTGGAGTTCTGCCACATCTGGAACACTGAGGCGACCCCTATATCTCAAGACCCCGTCTGTGATTATCTCGAAAGCTGATGCTTCCCTCGCTGAACTTTATCCCTGAGCTGAACCAGGTTAGGGTCTTCATACTTCCGTTCTTTCACCTCTACAACCAATGATTATATTGCAGTATTCTGGATCACTGCTCCACTGTCTCCTGAGTCTACTATTCGGATGGCCAAACTGGCTAACCAATGCAATTATCAAGCTAGTTCCCGCTGTCCTGGCTTCAAGTATGCCAAACTTCCCATGGATTTGTGGCTGAGGGAATCTGCTACAACATTGGCCTTCCCTGGATGATACAAAATGTTCACGTCATAGTCCTTCAATAATTCTAACCAGCGACGTTGCCACAGATTCAACTCTTTTTGTGTGAAAATGTACTGGAGGCTCTTGTGATCAGCGAAAATATCTACGTGGATGCCATACAGATAGTGCCTCCATATTTTCAAGGCATGGATTACTGCGGCTAATTCCAGATCATGGGTGGAGTAGTTCTTTTCATACTTCCTTAGTGGCCTTGAAGCATAAGCAATTACCTTACCGTGTTGCATCAAAACACACCCTAATCCAACACATGAAGCATCACAATATACCGCATAACCCTCTAAACCCTTCGGCAAATCTAGGACTGGTGCCGATGTCAATCTATCTTTCAGCTCTTGGAAACTCTGTTCACACGCTTTCGTCTAGTGAAATTTAGCTGTTTTCTAAGTTAACTTGGTCAGAGGTGCTGCTAAGGTAGAAAACCCTTATACAAACCTCTGTAATACCCGACTAACCCCAGGAAACTACGTACTTCAGTCAGAGTTGTAGGCTTGGGCCATGTATTTACTGCCTCAATCTTCTGTGAATCTACCTGAACACTAGCATTTGACACAATATGACCCAATAAGGCTACCGAATTCAAGCAAAAACTCACATTTAGAGAACTTCGCATACAACTGGTAATCCCTGAGAATTTGGAGTACTATTCACAAATGATCTCGGTGCTATTCTTCTGAATGGGAATACACCAGAATGTCATCAATGAATACTATCACAAACATATCCAAATACGACTGGAAGATGCTGTTTATCAGATCCATAAATATTGTAGGAGCATTCGTCAATCCGAAATACATGACTAAGAATTCAACATGGACATACCTGGTCCTGAAGGTTGTCTTCGAGATATCTCTCTCCCAAAACCGAACCTGGTGGTATCCAAACCTTAAATCAATTTTTGAGAAATACTTCTCCCCTTGTAAATGATAAAAAAATCATCTATTCTGGGATGTAATAACGCTCAGAGCACACCTCCTTATGAAGTATGAAGTGGACGTTGTCAATAAAGAACCCAACTAGAGGTTGGGGTCGATCCCATAGAGAATACGGAAGGATGTAGAAGAACGCTAGTGCTTAAGCTTTTTAGTTAAT
>JACEIK010004851.1:0-25241 GCA_018107945.1 Datura stramonium
ATAAATAAAACTCAATTAAAACATACCCATAAGGAGAAATCACATTGACATGCTTTGGGTAAAACCCCATGGAATTTGAGTAAGAGAATTCATGACTTTAGTCGAAATTGGGCATGGGTGAAGAAGAATTTCACCCATTTTAAAACCCTACATGCCTGGGAATGGATGAACTTAAGGCTCCTTGAACACCCACAAAGGAATTGAAGAAAATTTGGGGAAGAAGGCCTTGAATCTTCTAAAACCTCCCTAAAACCCTTGCATGAGAATGGACATGCAATAGGGACTTAATTCCTCTTATCACACTCATAAAATATCCAAAACGATGTAGTTTAGGCCTTAGGGACTTAGAAAATTACGAAAACACCCTCATTAAAATGCAGGAAATCCCTAGTCGCCAGTCCTCACAAGGGACCTAACGGGTCATTGCCACAGGGCACGACTCGTTTCCTTGATCCGTTGAGTCCACTACCCAAAACTCGAAGGGAACCCCAGGGGTGACTTCACAAGTCGTGAGGCATGGTTCACTGAAACGAAATAGAACACGAATTAGAATGGCATTTCTGGAATTGAACTTTAACGCACGATAAAGAATATGAACAAAAGAGAGTTTTTCTAATAACATCTCGTAGCCTCCTCATCATAAGTGTGGCGCGCTTCACACCCATGAAAAGGACTCTACTCGATGTGTCTTTTAGACATTCCGAGATACTCTAAACCTAGTGCTCTAATACCAAGTTTGTCACACCCTGAGACTACACCCTAGACGCAACACGATACTTTAAGTCACATGTGACCCCAAGTTGACCCTTGATCTATCATACACTGGTATTCTGAGTAAACATGCACAACAGAACTTAGAAACAATATTATAAAGCATATATGAAAAACAAGTCTGAGAACATAAAGTTCAAAACACTTGAATAACACTGATAAATCTGAAAATCATATTTGTCTAAAAGCCATCTAATAGAGAAGTTGGTGGGACAAGCCCCCAGCTAACTCTATGTCTAACTGAAACTAATAAATGAATGAAAGAAATAAATAATGCCCTCGGATGATGAGGACTCATACTTCACTGCTGAGGTGGAGAATCTGAACTGCGGCAACTAACGGTGTTGAGTCTGAGAACCTGCAGCTGTATCATAAAATGATAAAACATAAAAGTACGCGTCAATACTTTGAATGTACTGAGTAAGTGGGAGAAACATAATTGAATATAAATTCTGAACTGAAATGACACGCAATGACCAACAGGTAAGTTGAACTGAACTACTGATGTAATCTGAAATGGTCAAGATGACCCTGTCTGATGGTCAAGGACATGACCTAGAGTACGGCTCACTTGAGTACGAGATCTTGTGCTTGGGGCGGAGTTAAGCCGGGACTAGAGCGAATTGAGATGCTTATTCTAAAACTGGGCTGGACAGCTAGTGGGAGAGCCTCTAAGCGACATATAACCACGTGAGCTAGACAGCAGGTCGATGTATACACCCCAGCGGTAGGACAATAACCTTGCGGTATAAAGACATGAAGCTGGGTGATCAACCAAAAGTGCGGGGACAATCGGACCAAGTGTCTGTGGCCTGCGGCGCAGCGTAGTTCTGGGAGCTGGGTGTGCTGGAACCCGGCTGCTCGGCTAAGTCCTACACCTTTGGAAACCTCTACTAAAATGCTAAGGCATTAGCTTATTCCCCGGGAGTCAAGCTAGTCGAGGACATATAGCACAAGTACCACGAGGTCTTAGCGGACGATTCATGGGTTCCTGGGCGGTTGTTTGCTTTCTGAAGCGTCATAACCATCTAAGAACAAACTGAAATCGAACTAGGGTCACAGGGCAAGTCATAGCTATATAAATGTCATGACTGCCTAGTGGACTAATAACTAAATTATGATTCTGATCTCTAGGAGGTACTACGCTTACTCGAAATTCTATAGTCAAGCGATCGGTACGACATTATTCTAGTCAATCCGAGGTTGCTAAATCTAATTGAGACTAGGCGACGTTTCGACTAACAGCCCAGGGTAATCTAGTACTTTGGCTGAAGCTAAACTAACAATTCTTAGAAAATACAAAATTATATAAAACTCGGCTAAATTTGAATATCATTCCGATGCTTGGAGTTTTAAACACCTACAAGAATTATAGAATCCCTAACTCTAAAAGATGCAAACAATTCTCAGGAATTCAAAGCAGCGGGATTCTAAATTTCGAACTTTTCAAAAAGTTAAGGATGAATTTCTAAATTGATGGAAGAAGCATTATTTTGATTACAAAATTGGTGAAATTAGCTACAACGAACATAAATTAGAGTTCCACATGGATTATTCAAGGTATGACAATAATATCTTCACTTTCGATAAACTTAGGGCTAGAGCGATAGTGAATAGGGAAAGATTTTAGGGACACAGGGGAGAACAATCTCCTTGTTGAATTCCATATACATGTAGAAGAAACCACAGTAAATATCTCTAAGAAAAGGCGAGAGGATTGTCGTTGCCCTAGTTACGTTTTGTGCTTCTAGAAACGCCACACTCTATTCTTGAGTAAGGAGAAGGAATATGGGAGAAACCGTTGGTTACCCCTTCTAAAATCCCTGAATGAACCCAAAACGATTTAGTTTGGGGACTAGGTAGGTGAAATTTTACAAAAATAACCCTGGAATTTAAATTTGAAATCTAGTCGACAAGAACCAACGGGCCTCGAGTAGGTTGTTGGCAGAAATGATGGCCCATTGAATTTGGCCATGGTTTCTGGGTTCGGAAACTAAATATACAAGGGCGGCGGACGGTTAGGTACAATGGTTCGTTGGAAGCAACAACGGGTCATTGATACCTCCCGTTAGGCAGTAAGAAAAATGGGCCGCGGGGATAACGGGTGATAACAACGACTCGTTGGTAGGACTAATGGGACGTTTTATCCCCTCGTGGTTCACATGGCTGGGTTCTAGAATTTGAGCGACGGGTGGTCACAGCGGCTCGTTGAAGGCTACCACGGGCCATTGTTCCTCCCCCCGTTCTCTCGGGAAAGGAGTCGGTATACCTACGGAATTGGGATTCGTGGATGACGGGCCGACTCATTGTGAACAACGAGTTTCCTATGTCTCGTTGTTTCCCCTCGAAGGAAGGCTTCTACTAACCATGACTACTTACAATGGTCCATTGGTTCTACCAACGATCCGTTGTGGGGGTCTTCCGAGATAGAAAAATTTACGGTTTCGTGGTTTTCATGCAATGTCTGAATTTGATCTAGAAAAGTTTCGGGGTGTTATAGAGAAATCCCTAATCTTGCATTCCTCACTCCACACAAAAAAAACATGTGGCTTGCCTCCTTCTACATCCCATCGAAATGACTCTTGCTACATCTATCATTGTATGGCACAATCCATGTTATACCCTAGGGACCCAAGGATCAGACACAAAAGTGAAAACGGAGAAAAACTAAAGTCGCACGGAGTCTGAGAACAGCTCATGAGGTGAGTCATGAGGAGTGACCACGAGTCGTGAAGTGACTTGTAGTCATCTTGGTTTTGGCAAAGTCAGTGAGGAGTCCACAGGGCGACCACAACTTGTGGTCACCGTGGTCAGCAAGAGGATTAGCTTGTGTGGGATGGGAAGTGTAGGCCATGGGAGGTGACCATGAGTCATGGTATGACCTCATGACTCGTGAATTCACCCGTGGGGGTTTCCCACTTGGAGTTTTGGGCAGTGGACTCCAGCAGGATCAAGGCAACGAGTGCGTGTCCTATGACGTGACCCGTTAGGTCCCTCGTGGGCCAGCGACCAGGGATTTCACCGCATTTTAATGAGGGTGTTTTCCGTAATTTCAGTCCCTAAGGCCTAAACTACGTCATTTTAGATATTTTCTGAGTGTGATAAGAGGAATTAAGTCCCTATTGCATGCCCATTCTCATACAAGGGTTTTAGGGAGGTTTTGAAGATTCAAGGTCTTATTCCCCAAAATTTCTTCAATTCTTTGTGGGTGTTCAGGGAGCTTTAAGTTCATCCATTACCGGGTATAGCGGGTTTTTAAAATGAGCGAAATTCTTCCTCACCCATGCCCAATATCGATTAAAGTCATGAATTCTCATACTCGAATTTCATGGGGTTTTACCCAAAACATGTCAATGTGATTTCTCCTTATGGGTATGTTTTAATTGAGTTTTATTTATTGAAATATGCATGTTGGGAAGGTTTAATATTATTTTCATCAAAATCATGTTTCAATCTTTTTAAGTCTAAATTGCCACATTTACCTTGGAAGTTCATGGAAATTATGATTTATGATGAATATGCATTATTTTAAGTTTATTGATTTTGGAAATGCATGAATCCAAGTTACCCATGTTTATGAGCATATTTTGGAAAGAAAATTGAGATATAACGTATTAGGCAATGCCCATGATGATGAATGATTTACTATTTATGAAACAAATTTCATGATTTATCGATTTATGATGTTGGCCGATAAAAACGGCCTTGATTCTTGGCTAAGCATATTTTAAAGGGGATCAATGATGACAAAATGTTATGATTCTAGCCATTGAATCTTTAATGCATGATGTTATCGATTTATGTATGAGCCTATATGCATGTTTTGGGAACCGTGTCTAGCAGCGACGTGCGTTCAAAGGACTATGCCGTGTCTCATAAACACGTGCCACCGTGGATTATAATGTTTATACCATATTGTGTCTGGAGTCCCCTCAAATGTGATATCACGCCCTTACCGACCCTTACCTTTCAATCGAGTCGGTTGCACTTACCAGGTGAGATAGTTGGGGCATCATGTAAGGCTCTACCATGATGGTGTCGGTTATGCCGAGTCCTCCCATTGTTCCTCATATTTTGATGCATTTTTATGTCTATGTTATTGGTTCAAGTTATGTTTTGATAAATTTCTTATGATTATGATAATGAGCGATATTGAATGATTTGAGGAGTCTCGAGCCTTATGATAATTATGAAAATTTTATGTAAACATGATGTCCTTCTCCTATGTCTATTTATGAGTTTTACCCCCACTTTTAAAATTTCCGTTTTACTTACCTTGCATACTCGGTACATTTCATGTGCGGCCCAATCTTTCTATGTTTGTATCGTTTCATGATACGGGGTCGGATATTAGGCTCATCCCTTACCCTTAGGACATCACTGACTAACGCCTTGACTTCTTGGTGAGTCCTCCTTATTTCGAGGGCTGTTTTACAGGTTTTTTTCTTGTCTATGTTTCCGTAGTTGTCGGGTTGGTTGGGGATGTTGTCCTATCCAACCCATCTTTTGTATTAGAGGCTTTCAAAAAAAGTATTGTAGTCTTGAGATATGTAAATGTTGGTATTTCTTTATGCTATGTTATGATTCGTGCCGCTATATCCTTATGATTATCGTGCAACTTACTTGAATGAGATTAGTTGTATGCATGAGCCATGGGTGACTTGGTCCCTCGGGGTCCCTTGTCCGTGTCTACGATCCGGGTGTATATGTTCCGGGTCATGACAAACTTGGTATCAGAGCCATAGGTTTGAAGTGTCCTAGGGTGTCTGAAAGCCGCGTTAGGTAGAGTCTTTTTCATGGGTGTGAAGCGCGCCACACCTATGACGAAGAGGCTATTAAATGTTTTAGGAAATGTTCCCTTCGTTCATGTTTATATCGTGGAGTAAGCTTTTTTCCATCCTTCTAATTCGTGCGATTCTCATGATTATGGCTCCTAGAAGAGTGAACGAAAGGAGGAATGGAAATGATGAAGGCCACGAGAGACGGCAATGATCATGGGCATCGGCAAGCCCCACTTTGTTCCTAGAGCCCCGGGCACGAGCCCGGTGCCCACGCCGAGTTTCGGGCGTGAAGTTCGGATATTGGCACGAGGCCTTGACACTCAGGTCAATCAACGAGCTATTACCTTGGGTTCCACGAATTGCAATGCGGCGGCTCGGATTAGAGACTTCTTGAGGATGAACCCTCTTGAGTTCACGGGATCGAAGGTGGATGAGGATCCACACGATTTCATTAAGAAATCTTTGAGCCAAAACCATCATTACATTCCTTAAACTGATTTTACTTCCAGCACGGTGGATCGATTTGCGGGGGCTCAGCTACGGATGGGCTAAGGCGGTGACTATTCAAATTCCATCAAGGACCCCCATATATTTTTATATACTCACTAACAGAAAATCAAATTTTTGTATGCCCGGGCGTATGGCCCATGAGTAAATCTTGTAAAGCAAAGGAAAATTGAAAGACCCGATTCGGTGGGGTCAAGCTACCACAAATGTCGGAAATTAAAGGGCGAGTACGAAGAATTCCTCCCGGCCCGATAATAATAGGGAAATGAGATCGGGAGAGGTATCGTAAGTGTCATGCCCATATGGGGGTATGAGCGGCACACCTGATGTATCCCTATTAGGACCTAGACTGCTAGACTACCATTCAGCACATCGGTGCACAGGCATCTGTTCCAGATTCATGAATCAGGCTATAACGGCCAGTAGCTCGACTCAGACCGGCGGGCCTATAGCCTCTGTACTATAACCCGGTAACGAGTCATACTTATGTAGGGAAACCTATGCGAGCCGACAAGGCCACCATGCTATCTAGTTAACTCTAACTCAATATAATGAATGGAACATCTACGTGATAGGCAGTCACCCACTGCACTATACGAGATACGGCACCACACGGCCAACACAATCAACAACATAAGCGGCTAAACATACGCACGGCTCACCGGCGGCACAACACGGGGGAGATATATTCTACACACAATCTACGAAAGCCTCCTAAGAATACTTGATAAGATGGTGGGGACGAGGGCCCACGGAAGCCTACCCATCATATACAATAAAGAAAAATGAACTACACCTCTGAATATCAAGCTCTAGGATGGCCAGGGAGGCGGTGACTCTATGGTGGCTAGAATCACGAGGATCGACTCCTCGTCTATAGTACCTAGAAGAGAGAAGTAATGCAGCTCCCCAAACGGGCGTCGGTACCACTAATACCGAGTATGCAAAGCAAGGCGATCATAACTAAATATAAATAACATAACTAGAAACTCTGAACGGTAGAAAATATACGGATACGTGCGGGTGATAAAATCGAAACGAGGCTTTTAATGCCGAGTAAGGCAGAGCATACACTTGTTGACATGGCGATCTGTTGTCTATCAACTAATAAATAACACATATATATACATATATAACAAGCAAGGACCAATACCGGCCCAGTAACCGGAAGGTGCCAACCAACAAACAATCTAATACCCCTACAGGTCAAAACATCAAATAAGTCACTCACTTGTCTACTAGCTCACAGGCACCTCAGCAGCCCACAAGGTGCTTCAACTCGAGCCTATGGCCTCTGATATAAAATACTTTGGTGTGTTTGAGCAGGAGGAATCTGTCTTATGTCATGGCTTTATGATTGTGTTTGTATTTGTAATCTGTCCCACACAGGCGCAAGCGCACAAAAGGGTAAGCTATCTTGTTATCTTGTCGACTGATATGGGGAATGCTCCATCACATCGCCGTCCCTCTTACGGAAGGCATACCACTCTCCTTGGAGTGACGTGTCCCCACCCTCACGGTGGGTCGACCTGGTCACCAACCGGGGCGGGGCGCTCAAGGGTGCCCTCATAACACAAACAAGTCTCAACAATCAATAATCACATATAGCAAGCATGCTTGGTAGAAAATACACTATACGACGTTAGATTTCTCATTCGAACTCTTTTCTATGTTACAGCGATTCTCATACTTGATTTATACGTATCACGGGATATTATCATTGTCCTGGCTATCTTGTGTCCGAGATATCATCATTTGTCGACTATCTTTGTATCTGGGATATTATCGACTATACGTGTGTTTTACTACTTTTATTCGGAACATATCTCATAATATTATAAACATGCTTGCTAATTCAAAACACCTTGCTAAACTCATACGGGACTCAATTCTTAACTTGAATTCTTTCTTCTATATAACACGCTATCTCACATCTTGGATTACTAACTGCCGGAATTAGCTTTACAGCACCTTGGCGAAGTTTCCGATAGCAGCGTAGTTCGGCTAGTACTTTTGCTATTTCTCCCAGCGCATTCATATATATATATATATATATATCAATTAGAACTAAATACAATAATATTCTGGAAGAAAACATCACTTTTGATATATATATAGCCCAAACTTTGGTTTATCAAAAAACGGTCGAAAACTCGCTATTTCTCAAAATTCCAAGGAGAAATACTCAATTTAGAGCTAGGAGTATATTGACACTAATTTGGAGCAATTCCACTTACCTTGGCTTGGTAGCATGACGATCATGGGTAGAATTTCAATAAACTAAACTTGTAGGAATGCTCTCTGCTGCTAAATACCTCGGTATCTGAGATTAATTCGAGTTTGGACCGTGTTTGATGGCGTAAACGGAAGAAATTTCATCAAATTACTTTGCACCCTCTGTTTCTCGTGGGTTGTGGAAATTATGAAATGATAGTGAAATAAACCAAAGTTTGAAGGCTTATATATAATTGGGACCTATAAGTCGCATTCACGGAATGCAATTTATAAGTCGCATTCTGGAATGCGGATTTATAAGTCTGCATTTGCCTTGCGAGCGATGCCGACTCAAGCGCTTGTTCAGTCTTTCCCTGAGCCTTTTTTCTAGCATGTATGGAATTCTAAAACTCTTAACCAACATTCGAATAGGCCATCTACATGTCAAGAATTTATGGGGTGTAACATTCTCCCTCCCTTAAGAACATTCGTCCTCAAATGTAAACTTCTAATTAAAGTCGCATTCCTGGAATGCGATTTATAAGTCGCATTTTGCCTTGCGGCCTTGCCGACTTGGCACTTTGTCCGATCTTTCTCCGGGCCTTTTCTAGCATGTATGGCATTCTAAAACTCTTAACCAACATGCGGGAATAGAGCCCATCCTACATGCTCGAAATTTGCAGGATGTAACATTCTCCCCTCCCTTAAGAACATTCATCCTCGAATGTAAACTTCTAATATTTAAGAATTCCCAACTTATTCAACATTTCTAGAAAAATTTTGGCGAGAGTTTCCCACCATGGCATGGACTATCTCAAAAACCTAAAATCTGGAAAATTCCAACTCACAGGTACTCCACACAATACTATGTATTCATCTCATAAAAAGACTAGTCGATTATCTCATTTATACATATACTATAAGGCACTGTATAAGATAACAATACTAACATACACAATTTGCACGACTAGTTTGGAAACTAGTGAGGATGTCTAGTTTCATATCTTCCTCTTCCCGGTCATCTCTTCCGGTTCCTAATGCAGCCCACGGTACCTTGACCAGACGCAATATCTTTAGTTTTCAATCTATGAATGCATGCGTCTAAGATAGCTCTTTGGAATCTCTTCATAGGCCAGCTCTTGGTAACCTGGGACATCTGGTGGGACTGCTCTAGATGGGTCTCCCATGCCTTCTTAGCATAGATACGTGAAAAGCTGGATGAACTGATTCTAATTACGGAGAGTAGATTCAACTCATATGCCACTTGGCCTATTCTTCAATGAATCGATAAGGCCAACGAATCTCGGGTGAGCTTACCTTTCTTGCCGAGATCTCATCACCCCTTTCATGCGGAGATGCTGGAAATACCCAGTCATTTACATCAAATTCTAGGTCTCTGTAGCCACTTTATCATTCACGATTTCGGCGGCTCGTACTCAGTGGCGTTCTCTAATAAGCTTTACCTTCTCCTGCATTGTTGAATAATATACATTGTCAGTGGCCGGCTCTCCACTTCAAACCGACCAACCGGCGTCTGCATTTTCGCCCATACAATGCCTCAAAGGGCGCCATGGATAAGCCGGTGATAGCTATTAATATAACCAAACTCAATTAGTGAGATGCTGCAATCCAGCTACCTCAAAATCACACTGCACGCCGTAGCATAATATAAGCGTCTGATAGTGCGTTCAACCTGTCATCTGTTTTGAGGGTTGAATGCCGTGCTCAAATTAATACGCGTTCCCAGGACCTCTGCAAATGAATTCCAAAATCTAGCTGTAAATTGTGCTCCTACGCCGGAGATAGCCAGATACTGGAACATCATGTAATCTAACTATTTCTCGATATACAATTCGGCATAATCTTCGGCGAAAGTAGCTTTCAGCTGGTAGGAAATGAAGTGGAATTTCGTCGATCGTCAGCTATCCAAGCGGTCATGTCTATGCAGTGCGGGGTGATACGCTAAAGTCCATGTTCCTTGCTTCCTATTTTCGAGAGAAACTGACTATGTACAAGAGTTAACCGCTGGTTTTACGGTGTTCCGTTTTTACACAATTGGCGGTTAAAGACATTGGGCTACAAATTCGGGTATTTCTCTTTTCATACCATAGCTGATGATATCCTTAATATCGTGGTACATTTCGTGCGCACGGGTGGAAGATAAGCTGGGCGTAATGTACCTCATTCATAATTTGCTGGAAGAGCCACTGAAATATCTGGAACACGGGGCGGCCCGGTACATCGCGGCACTTCATCCTCAATTATCGAAAATCTGGTGCTTTCCCTTCTTTGAATTAAATCGCCTTAAAATTTGGACAGGTGCAGGATCTTCATATTGCCATTCTTTTACCTCAACAACTAATGACGACACAACGGTGTTGAATTACCAGCTCTATTGTCTTCATTTTACGCACACGAACGGCTAGACTAGCTAATTGATGTATCTCTTGACCAACTCCCAGCGCTCGGGCAAAATGCGCCAAACTTCCCATTGATTCTGGTGAGAGAATGCGCTACTACATTGGCTTTTCTAGGATGATACGGAATGTCACGTCATAATCTTTCAATAACTCCAGCCGGCGCATTTGTCGCAAATTCAACTCCCTACGAGTGAAGATATACTATAAGCTCTTATGATACGTGAAAATATCCACATGGCGCCACACAAGTAATGTCTTCATATCTTTAAGGCGTGGATCCAGCTGCGGCTAACTCCGGGTCATGGGTAGGGTAATTCTTTTCGTGTTTCCTCAAGCGTACGGAAGCATACGCAATCACACTTACACCGTCTTTGCATCAACACACAACCCAACCCCATTACGATGCGTCACAATACATGAATAACCTTACGTACCTTAGGTAATGCTGCTGGGCAGAGGTTAATCCGTCTTTTAATTCTTGGAAACTCTGTCCACACGCCTCAGTCCCTTTGAAACTTTCTTTGTTTTCTGCGTCGGCTTAATTGAGAGGAATTACGCTATAGATGGAGAATCCCTCAAAAATCTTCTATAATATCCACCTTTAATCCCGAGCTTTATGGACTTGATTCGGAGTGGTAAGAGTCACGAGCCATGTTTGGCTTGCTTCTATTTTACGCGTGTCAACACATATACGGCATCCGACACAATATGCCTCAAGAAGGCTGCGGGATTGACCCGGAATTCACATTTTGGAGAACTGGTATACAGGCGAGCGGTCATGCGGCTTATTATGCAGGCCCGGCAGTAATCTCACCAGGTATAACTAGAACTTATACGGTCTTACGTAGCATGCTAAGGCTACTTGTTCTTTGGGATAACCTGGCGACTATCTTGCACACCATGTGCGTATCGTCGAGAGGATCGATAATGATCATGATCTCTAATAATGCATTTGAATAACCTTGAATAAGCTTGAATAGTTGGGTTGCGATGACCGAATCTTTGCAGATGAATCTAATGATACCTAAATCTCCTACTCGGACATCTGTAGCTCATGCATAAGTGCGGAGCTGTGGGCGAAAGCTAAGCTATTTTGTCCTCCCTAATTGAACAATTGTAGTGTTGTGCTTAGTCAGGCTGACTCTCAAGTAGTCAGTCCACTGGATCTTCATAGGGAACACCAATCTCCTTGTCTTAGTAAACATTGTACTAGCGAGTACTACCAATTTCTTACGCCTTGTTTACATCACTTGGATTTATACTACTGTTAAGAGAAATTCTCGGTCTTATGAGCCGTGCAGCAAAGGCGGCCTTACGCTGGAGCTCTGTATCGAATGTCTTACGAGAACCGGTGAAGTACTAGTTCGTCTTTGACCTCTTGATGTGGACCCATTTTTAGGGTAACCGCAGACGGGTTTGTTTGACCAGGACGGCTGGCCCGACTTCTTGGTGTTCCACATAATAAGCGCTGGGTTGACTAAGGCCGACTCTCACCTACAAAGTGGGAAAACGATGTCGACCACTTAACATACTAGAAAAATTACAGTATTGCTAACCTCGAAGTATGCCTATTCGGTCTCTATTTCTGGTTACGGCACATGCCGATAATGTTGCGTCTTTAGGGATGCTTCCTTATATCACGGGCACCGAGATGGTCGCTAGACCGTCTAAGCGCTGCGCCCTTATCATCAAACCACGATTCAAGCTACTAACTCTTGTAAGCTTGGAAGCCTAGATCGACCTTAAACATATAGTCCGTTAACTCAATAAAGCGAGAACTGAAAGTTTCTATGGCTTCATACGTGAATCACACTTACATACCCTCTTCTTGGCGATGGGTCTGGCATGACGATCTGTATATACTTCCTAGCACTAACCCAGGAATCTATGTGATTGTAACCCCCTATTGGCAGCTATTCACAACATATCGATATACGTATTAACAACTATGTACAATCCATCTTGAATTTTGTAGTAATACGTAATCTCTGGCATGCTTTGTTGAATTTCAGACTACACATGATATCTTTTGCTTCTACAGTCTAATGATATTTCCTATCCTCTCGTATCATTTCATTGGATTTTCATCCCATTCTAGAAGCAACAAACATATGCACTTTAGTTATGGTCTGCCTTTTGAAATTCCACCACTCTTACAACATGGGGTCAACATACGAACTATGGCCTTATTGAGATTATATTGAGAGCCCATTGCTCTCTTTTGGGCCCCTTATCTCTAGGCCACGCTAGATTAGAGTCTCGTGATGACCGGTTTCTTAACTTCTTGACAGCGGACCATACCACGGCATTTGAATCGCAATCTTCTTGTCTCTTAATTGTTAGTCCGAGGCTTAGTCTTAATACACGATATTCTATCAATCACGGGGTATTTACAAAATCTAGTATTCCTGCTTCTTCCCGTTATCTTGCTTAGTGGAGCTGGGGTTTAAGGTACTTGCCTTACATTGTTAATAAGGTTTACTGGTCAAGTCCCGGCTTATGCTTCTTACGGCTTGCGGTCGGACTCATCGATTCACATGACCTCCTTTCGGTATCTGGCAAATCATAATTATTATCTTGCAGGTATATCTTGTTGTTGTTAGCGTGTTATGGCGGACTTGGCCTTTTCGACTCGAACTTGACTATTCTTGAAGTCCATCAGCGATGGATCTCCCCTGCGCCCACTACATTAGCTAATAGTCTTACTTTCCCTCCCGACTTATTATGTTGAGGTCTGCGCTCCAACTACGTAATCATAGGGACTCCTTACTCCTTCTAACACTTTCTGGAATCAATTAATCCATAAGCCACTACTGCTTACTTTGGGCATCGCCTCAATCCTTATGCCCTTTCAATATGCGGGATCAAAACTAAGAGATAGGAATAGCCTTTTCTTCTTGCTAGCGAAAGCAGAGAAACATGGGCGTACCATATACGAAAAAGATAGGTGGGAATCTGCATTTCCCTCTCTTTCTCACACTTATACGATAATCTAATATTAATACATTATCTTAACAAGATCTTATATATCTAACAAATAAATCAACTTCGTATGTATGATATGCTTCTAATTTCCTACTACGAAGTTATAGAAATATCGGGGAATGGTACCCCGATAAAGGTATCACATTGGGAGATCTCTGATACCTCCTAGCTAGTGTAATTACCTTATGCTTGTTTGGTGCCCTCTCTGTTGCTATACGATCTTACGCACGGAATGGGATATGTTAGTCTGACTTGTATACGCCAGAATATGGTATGTTTTAAGAACTCGACCCTATGCATGCGGTATAGCCACGTTTGAATATGGCTTGAAGAGTAACCATCCTATTATTCCTTGCGGCCTCCGCCTATAGTATGTGGTGCACAACACATCCATAGATTAGATTCTACTTAGCACGGCTTGCGAACTCCCACAGGACACGACTGCTCATGCCAAGTTTGTCACGCCCCGCCTTGGGGGTATGGTAGCTTTGATGTCCTAATGGGACCTGGACTACTAGACTACTTTCGGCTAAGCACATCGGGTGCTGGGCGGCTCTAACTTCAATTCATCGAATCAATGGGCTATATAACGGATGTAAATATAGCCTCGGCCAAGCGGGCCTATTTTTGTACTATAACCCCGGTAACCAGATTCATACTTATGTAGGGAAACCTATGCGGGCCGACCATGAGCCACCATGTTATCTAGTTATCTCTAACTCAATATAATGAAATGCGAACATCTACATGACCGGCAAGGTCACCACTACTATCTGAATACGGCCCCACACGGCCAACACAATCCAACAACACTAAACGGCTAAACATATGCACGACCGACAACCCCAACCCGGGAGATATATACACAATCGCAAGCCTCTAAGAATATTGATAAGATGGTCGATTACGGGGCTGACCTACATTATTATACAACAAAAGAAAATAGACTACACCTCTCGAATATCCAAGCTCGGGAAGGCGGAGGGCGATGACTCTATGGTATTTTGGAATCACGAGGATCGGCTCCTTGTCTATAGCAGTACTGTAGGCAAGTAATGCGGCGCCCTAAATGGGGCATCGGTACCACTTGCTTACCAGTATACAAAGCAAGCTTGATCATAAGCGAGATATAAATAACGTAAATAGAAACTCTGAGCAGGTAGAGAAAATATGGATGCTGTCTGGGTGATGGGAATGCGAAGCAGAGGCTTTTAAATGCCGAGGTAAGGCGGGAGTACATACACAATAGACGTGGCGTCTCTTGTCTATCAACTAATAAATAACATATATACATATATAACAAGCAAGGACCAATACTTGACCCCCATAAGCCGAGAAGGTGCCAACCCAACAAACAATCTATATACCCCTACCCGGGTCAAAACCATCCAAAAATAAGTCACTCCACTGGCCTAATAACTACGAGCACCTCTACACCTTCTGGGTCTCCGGCTGGGCTATGGACTGCATTATAAATAGCGTGTTTGAGGCCGGAGGACTCTTGTACTTTAATACGTAGCTTTATGCTTGTGTGCAATGTCATGTCATCCCCAGGCGCAAGTGCACAACGGTAATCTATCTTGTTATCTTTGATCTGACTGATATGGGGAATGCTCCATCCCATCTCCGTCCCTACTTTGCCCGGATGGCATGCCACTCCTTGGGTGACGTATCCCCACCCTCACGGTGGAGTCGACCACCGATTACCAACCCAAGGGCGGCAAGGATGCTCAAGGGAATTGCCCTCACCAACACAAACAAGTCTCAGCAAATCAATAATCACATATACTTAGAAGCATGCTTGGTGAAAATACTACACATATTCGATTTCTCATTAAGACACTGTGTTACCTTGATTCTCTATCTTGATTTATACTATATACAGGATATTATACAGGCATCAGCTATACGTATTTGAATATCATCGGTATGCGACTATAATGTCGAGATATTATCGACTATCGATGACTACTTTTATTCTAAACATCATAATATTATAAACATGCTTACTAATTCAAAACACGCACTCATAAAGGACTCGTTTGACTTCTGAATCCTTTCTATATAACACGCTATCTACTATCTTTGGATTACTAACTTGCCGAGGTAGCTTTACCTTTGCTTAACCCGAAGTTTTCGACTAATAGCGTGGTCGGCTAATACTTTTGCTATTTCTCCCAACTGCATTCTATATATATATATATCATTAGAACTAAATACATTAACATTCCGGAAAGAAAACATCACTTCGATATATATATAGCCCCAATTTTGGCTTATCGAAAAACCGTAGCTTCGCTATTTCTCGAAGATCCGGAAGGAAATACTTACTTTAGGGCTGAGGTATATTGACACTAATTTGGAGCAATTCCACTTACCTGGGCTCGGTAGCACGACGATTGGCCAGGCCGAATTTCACGAAACTAAACCCAGTAGGAATGCTCCCGCTTCTTGCTAAATACCTCGGTATCGAGATTAATTCGAGTTTGGAACGCGTTTAGCGGCGTAAATGGAAGAAATTTTATCAAATTACTTCGCACCCTCTGTTTCTCTCGTGGTTACTGGAAATTATGAAATGATAGTGAAATAAATCGAAGTGGGAGGCTTATATATAGTGGGACCTACTCTGAAAGTCGCATTCTGGAATGCGATTTATAAGTCGCATTTTGCCTTGCGACGCGCCGACTTGGCGCTTGTCCGATCTTTCCCCGGGCCTATTTCTAGCATGTATGGAATTCTAAAACTCTTAACCAACATGCGAATAGGCCATCTACATGTCCCGAGAATTTACGGTGTAACATTAAGCTTAAGGAGGCTTAACTCATTTTGGATGAGCTTAGCCTGACCCAAAACTTCTTATTGGGCTCGAAAGCTCGGGGTGGCATTTTAATCTAATTTTTTAGCCAAAAATAAATTTGGAAATATAGGTGTAGCGGGTTCGTATTTCCCTAAATGTTTCATACTCGAACAAGGTGATTCTTAGAAAGCATTATGGGAATGGCAAATTAATTTAATGATTGAGTTTCGGTCAAACAAGTGGAGATTTTTTTAATTCCTTGGGGAAGTTATTAGGTTTATTTTAAATGAATTTAAGAATAATTTGTAATAAAGGGGTCTTGTAAGGATCAGTCCGAGGATCAAGAAACAACCATCAATAAGACCTTGGTGTTGGCTAAAAAGTGTTGGAAGTATGACCAATGTCGGGATCCAGCTATGGGGTGACTAAAAACTCTCACTTCTATATCGTAGGGTTGTTCATTGACGAATGAATTTTAAATTGGTATCTGATGTAATAACCCATACGGCATTATATCACCACGATGACATAAACATGGAAGAATTTAAAATTTTTGAAGGGTGATTTATGTTCTAGTTGAGGACAATGGGCTAGAATAAATTATAATGGGTTGAGTTGAGATTAGAGTGAGCACATTCATGAATCGCCGCACGGCCCAATTTTCTGGTGTGAGAATCGCTGCAGCTGTTAACCTTTCATTACAGTGGGTTACGGAATAGAACTCCAAAAGTTCTATCTAAGATAGGATTTAAAAACCTATTCTTATAAGGTTTGGTGAATAATGCGTCCAGGAAATAAGAGTGGGATTTCTAACAAGGAAAAAAAAGGAGGCTAGAGAGGGGCGAGGGTTTACCATCCGCCACGAAAAATCTTTCAAGAACTTGAAACTTGATTCAATCATGTAGTAGGAAGGTCTCAGCGATAGCTCAGTGCCCAGGTAGGCTATAGTTTACTCACTTTTATGTTAGACTTTGATTATTGAAACATATATGTGCATATATTTGATGTACTTTTGATGTATCATTGTTGTGTGGCGAAACATAAATTTTGAGTAAATTATTAGCAAAGATTATAATTTGGTAAGTGTATGGGAGCGAAAGAAAATAGGGAAGGGTGGTGCTATCCTATGAGATGAAATTATGTGGATTATGGTTTAATGAGGACAATCTTTGGAATGTGGAATATAGGAGTGGTGGTTTGATGCCTTAAAGTCCTCGAACATTGCTTGTTGATATGAGTATATGGTCCTTCTTTTACTGTCACAACCTGAGTACAGCGGATCATAGACACGGGACAAGGAGTGAAGGCTCAAGTCAAACCCATGACATAATCATCGGATACACTCAACATAAGAAACATCAAACATCATGAACAAGAGGAAGATCTGACTAGAGCGATATAAATAAAAACGACAACTTAATAACATTTAAATACAACCTTTGGTCCTATCTAACAAGTCAAAGCCTTCTAATAAACTGGCGAGTTGCCGGGACAAGCCCCTAGCTAACTCCAAAGGTCTGAAAACTAAAACAAGAAAATGAGAATATAAACCACGTCCTCGGAGACGGGAACTCACAATATGACGTTGGAAGAGAGAAACGTATCTAGTCACGCGCGAGTGAACACGGAGACTTGAATCCTATATCATAAAACGATATAGCACAAAGGCGTGCAGTCGGTACTAGATATGCGAGTATGCGGAATGTAAACAAATAGCTCATAAGTATCAATATACGAATAGGAATCACTTGTAAATCACCGGATTAGTAACATAACCGAAAAGAGATACAACAATCTATATGATATCCACATATTCATATAATCATAATCACATAGTAAGGACATGCATTGTTACAAGTTCAAATAGAGAACAAAAGTATTATTCTTATGGCCCCCAAGGAGTGCAAAGTCATGATATATATAGAGGACACATTCCCACTCACGAACATCCTAATCGTTGAAGGAAGGAAAACTTTGATATGAGAAGTCACTAACTAACTTTAGGGATGTACGAAATACTCTTGCTAACGAGAACTCTGAAGCAGACTGAGAATACTCTTGCTAGGAACTCTGAATCGACTAGGGAAAATACTCTTGCTAAAGAGAAATCCCGACCGACTAGGAAATACTCTTTGCAATCCCATTCAACTAGGAAAATATTCTTGCTATTGATAAATCCCGACCGACTAGGAAAATACTCTTTCTAACGAGAAATCCCAACTGACTAGGGAAATACTCTTGCTAACGAGAAATCATTACGACTAGAAGGCTAATCAAATGTAACGAAGCTAATCAAGAGATCAAGGGCAGTTAATGATTTTATCATACAACATTCTTTTCAATAGGAATTTAGGCTACTTTCTAATAACATCAATCCAACAGTTGCAATATCATTCTCATGTATTTATCATCATGGAATCCAATTTATATTTATCTCAAGCATCTCTTGCTAATGAGCATTCTGAGGGCACACTACACATATACTATCATGACACTACTAACCCCAGTTCATATCATTCACATGTAATATGAGATCATACATAGTTTTATAAATAAAACTCATACTCTAGAAAGATATATGACTTCACACATTTAAGTCTACAACATTCCACACACTTGTCCCAATCACTCCTTTGTGAACCCTTTAGCCATGGGCGTTTTAGACATTCCACACACTTGTCCCAATCACTCCTTTGTGAACCCTTTAGCCATGGGCGTTTTAGATTCCAAGGTTTTTATAAAAATAATTTTTAATAAGAAAAATGATATAGAATCCGCCCAGGCGTCGTAGTTCAACAATGGAGGTAAAATCTTCTTATGCCAAATCAATTAAATCTAAAGCAGGGTAAGGACACCTAGCTTATTTCAATTACTCGACCCCATAACTTCTACTCAATCCCATATGATCATCAACATCATACTCAAGTCATTAGGGTTAATTATGCTATATTTTCACACTTTCATCATGTTTATGAGTTTCTATGATAACCATGAAAGGAATGTACGATTCCCAATCAATACTAAGATCAATTTAGGGAGAACATACTACATGCATACAAACTCACCTAATCTTCACAATTTCATCATATTCATGCGTGACTACGACAATCAAGTGAACAATAAGCGGAACCCATTTATTACTCAAGTCTTTTCATGAAGAACATGCTACCATCATACAATCCCAACATATAATCCATATTCCAAAGCGACCCATTGGTTAACATTCCAATTCATTCCATAATCGCAGTATATATTAGCATTTAAGAAAAGGATGAGGAAGAAATTACCCATTATTCAAAACCCTAGATCATGATATTCTAAATTATTTAAATTGGGTTCTTATTGAAAACATTTTGGGGCACAAGGATGAAAAGATATCCTTGTTGAAGTCCCACATACCTAGTAGACGAAAACCCCACTTGATTATCTTCCTTGAATCTTGAAGAACACCTTGGGAAAATTCCTAAAATCTTTGGAGAAGAGAGGAGAAAAAAGGAGATTGAGAGAATGATCTTTTAGGCTTAGGAAAACCCTTAAGGCGTCTCCCAAACATAGCCAAAATGACCTCACTTTAAATTTGGGAGCATGGAATTTTACCAACCTGCCCTTGAGAAACCTGCAAAATTTCTCGAACTGATGCCAGACTCACCTGACGGGTCGCTGCCACTCCCGACGACTCGTTATGTGTACTCGTCAAGTCTACTGGAAATTCTCAACCTCTAGGCCACGAGCAACGTGACGACTCATCACTGGACCCGACGACCCATCATCACTTTTCATTAAGTTCATTGGAAATTTCCTTAGAACCAAAACTTCTCCCTCCTAACGACTGACTAGACGAGTCGTTCCCACTCTTAATGACTCATCAGGTCATCCGTCGCCACTTCTTCCTGACCTCCACCCCACGACTGTACACGATGACTTATGGCATCCCACCACGAGTTGTTAAGTCTCCTGTCCTGAGGTTTTTTTGCCTGTTTTTCTATACTTTTCCAATTATACTTCTTGCGTCTATTCTTAGTCCCTTACGGGGTATTACAATATCTCCCCCTTAGGAAAATTCATCCCCAAATGCTTAAACATACTGAAAATATAAAGACGAAGCTAATACCCAGACATCAATCAATTACAGCTAAATATCAATGGAGCATCTAACTCCGGACCAACCTCTCACACCAAACCTGGAAATTCACATCTAACATGCACCCCATGACTCAAGGAAGACCAGATAACATGATACCAACATAGTATTAAGCAAACACCGGAAGAAAATTCTTTCCCCTTTTATCTGGCACAAACTGAGACGAACTAGACCTTCTTTCTAAAATCGCCTTCCAATACTAAGCCAAAATTCACAATATCTAAACTAACTAAGAGCAAGGAATTTATGAGCACGAGTCACCTCGACATCTAAAACTGAGCACATACAATAGATAGCCTGGTTCTACTGAACTTACTAAGAAACTTCTATGGACTAAGTTCGAGCTGGCCACACTGGAAAATATAAATCAACACACACAATTGATTCATAATATGAAAACAAGCACAAAGGACTCATAGAGCAATACTAGTACCGCTAACCGAAATGATTACTCCTAAACCTCGGATATCTGCACATGGAAAATACACAAACTTTAACTTCAACTGAAATACAAGGGAATTATCTGAACCTCGGAGGGTTCAACATAACGCAACTGCTAGAGCTGGAACTTCTTATGAGTATTCTCAAAGTCTAACTTGTCCCACCTATTCACTATCTCCCCCTTATCTTAAAGCCATCACCCTAAGGCTCCCGAATCTTACTTCAGATCAGGCTGAATTTCTAATTCTTAACTCCTCTTTCACCTCCAACCTTCACCACAAGCCTTATGCTAACAACTACTCACATTACACATCAACAATTTCTCCCCACAATCACAACTGAACTTTTTACTCGTTATAGAGGTCGGCATCACACAAAGAATAGCACAAGATTCATAACGTACCTGTGGCCACTACTGGCGCTTTGCCCTTATCCTGATGGGTTGCTACTGCATAAGAGCGGTTTTGACGATGTACGCCTCTTGGGTTGGAGGATGTATTCTGCTGAAACGAATGGGCTATAGGATCTACTAAAGAGGTGGTCGGGAATCTACTCTCACCCTGCTTAGCCACCGTGCAATCTCGGTGCATATGGCCTGCCTAACCGCACCAAAAACATACATTTGTACCGGCCATGCAAACTCCCAAGTGGTGCTTTCCACAACTCGTACACCAAGGGTACGTGATTTCCCTTACTCTGGGATTATACGGAGTATTGGCTGTCAAAGGTGCTGGGGTTGATGATCTCTGACGGTGGTGTGAGTGATATCCGGTACCGGACCTTTGATGGGAGGACTCTAAGTCTCCAGTCCTGGCCTTTTTGGTCTCTCTCTCTTTTTCTTTCACCTATTCTGCTTCCATTTGATGAGCAAATATTACCAAATATCGGAAGTCTATCTCCCGGTGCAACATGGAAGTCCTGCATTCTTTGTCCGAGGAGTCTGACACTCTATTCACAAACCTGGTCACTCGGGCCTGCTGGTCGGCTACCATTTTCGGCACATACTTAGATAGACGAGTGAACTCCAATGCATACTCCTGGACAGTCATGTCATTTTGTTTCAAGTTAATGAACTCTGCCGCCTTTGCCTCCCTCAACTCCCAAGGGAAAAACCTGTCTAAGAATGCGGTCATAAACTCATCCCAACCTATGGGACCCACTTCGATTCCCCGACTATCTCTCCACTGATTATACCAGATGTAAGCCACTCCCTTTAGCTGGTAGGAGGCTAAGCCCGCGCTCTCTTATCCTGTCACCCCCATAATGCGAGTAATCTTCTGTATCTCCTCTAAGAACTCATATGGGTCTTTATCCACCTTTGACCCCAAGAATTTGGGTGGGTTCATCCGAAGGAAGTCTCTTATCCTTGCTGCCGCTTCATTTCCATGTTGTGGTGCACGAGCTACCGTCTGCTGATTGATCTGAGCTGTTGGGGCTTGCGCCAACATGTGGATGGCTTCTCAGAACTCAGCATGGGCAACATGATCCCCCATATAGTCTGCTTGAGCTGGTGCTACCTACTGACAGCCATTACCATGACCTCTTCCATTCACTCGTCGGGGAGGCATTATCTGCGAGCGCGTAAAACATGAGTCAGGGGAGGAATTATTTAGGGCTTCATACCCTACGCACGATAAGAATCATGAAGAAAGGGGAACATTCCTAAAACGTCTCATAGCATGTTCGTCATAAGTGTAGCGCGCTTCACACCCATGAAGAAGACTCTACGTAATGCGTCTTTCAGAAACCCTAGGACACCCTAAACCTTTGCTCTGATACCAAGTTTGTCACGACCCGAGAGTACACCCGGATGGTAGACAAGGGACAAAGAACCCCGAGAGGCTCCAAGTTGACCCATGGCATAATCATCGCATACACTCAACATAAGAAACGTCAAACATCATGAACAAGCGGAAGAATTGACTAGAAACTGATATAAATCAAAACGACAACTTAATAGCATTTAAATACAACACTGATCCTGTCTAACAAGTCTGAAAGCCTTATAATAAACTGACGAGTTGCTAGGACAAGCCCCTAGCTAACTCCAAAGGTCTGAAAACTAAAACAAGAGAAAATGAGAATATAAAACACGTCCTGGAAAGATGAGAACTCACAACGAGCAGCTGGAAGAGAGAGAACCGTATCTAGTCACGCGGCTGAACCTGGAAACTTGAATCTATATCATAAAATGATATAGCACAAGAGGCGTGCGGTCAGTACTTGGAATGTACTGACTATGCAGGAAGAAAGAATGTAAATAAATAGCTCATAAGCATCAATATACGAATGGGGAGTATAGTAAATCACCGGATTAGAAACATAACCGAAAAGAGATACAACAATCTATATGATATCCATATATTCATATAATCATAATCACATGATAAGGACATGCATTATTAAAAGTTCAACTAGAGCACAAAAGTATTGATCTTATGACAGAAGAGTGCAAAGTCACGACTGATATATATAGGGTCCCCGACTGTCCAAGGGAAACATTCCCACTCGCGAACATCCCTAACCATCGAAGGAAGGGAAAACTTTGATATAAGAAGTCACTGACTAACTAGGGATGTATGAAGTACTCTTGCTAACGAAAACTCCTGATTGACTAGGGAAATACTCTTTCTAACGAGAAATCCCAACCGACTAGGGAAATACTCTTGCTAACGAGAAATCTCGACTAACTAGGAAATACTCTTGCTAACGAAAAATCCTGACCGACTAGGAAAATACTCTTGCTAACGAGAAATCTCGACTGACTAGGTAAATACTCTTGCTAACGAGAAATCTCGACTGACTAGGGCTAATCCAAACCGAAACAGCAAATCAGAGACAAAAGGACAGTTACTGATTTTCATCATACAACATTCTTATCAATAGGGTGTGCTACTTTCTAATAACATCAACCCAACAGTTGCAATATCATTCTAATGCGTCATCATCATGGAATACAATTTATAACTATCTCAAGCATCTCTTGCTAACGAGCATTCTACAGGGGAACACTACGCATATACTATCATGACACTCCAAACCCCAAGTTCATCTCATTCACATGTAATATGAGATCATGCATGGTTTATAAATAAAACTCATACTCTAGCAAAATATATGACTTCACTCATTTAAGTCTACAACATTCCACACACTTGTCCCAATCACTCCTTTGTGAACCCTTTAGCCATGGGCGTTTTAGATTCCAAGGTTTTTATAAAAATAATTTTTAATAAGAAAAACAATATAGAATCCGCCTAGGCATCGTAGTTCAACAATGGAGGTGAAATCTTCTTATGCCAAATCAATTAAATCTAAAGCAGGGTAAGGACACCTATCTTATTTCAATTACTCGAGCCCATAACTTCTACTCAATCCCATATGATCATCAACATCATACTCAAGTCATTAGGGTTAATTATGCAATATTTTCACACTTTCATCATGTTCATGAGTTTCTATGATAACCATGAAAGGAATGTACAATTACCAATCAATACTAAGATCGCTATGTCTCGCAATCGAAACACTGCCATCTCAACTGATTCTGTAGGTGTCACATGCATGACCCAGAAAATTCTCTACATCTGATCTAGGAAATCCTAGGGGTCCTCTGCCTAATCTGACCCTGTGAACTGTGGGGGACCCAATGCAAAAAATTCCCTGACCCTCGAACTGCCAGATCCACCTGATGGCTCTACTGTTACAAGTGGCACTGACTGGCACTGAATGACCATCATTTGTGCCAACATAACAACTGCACTGCGAACTTCCTGGTCTGATGGTGTAGGTACGGGAGCTATCGGAGGCGGTGTCATGCCAAATGGCTCCTGGTGAGAGGGGGACTGCTGAGAGGGCTGTGATGATGCCTCTATATCGCCTTCAGATCGGGCTGACTCTGAATGAA
This sequence comes from Datura stramonium, assembly GCA_018107945.1. Taxonomy (NCBI): domain Eukaryota; kingdom Viridiplantae; phylum Streptophyta; class Magnoliopsida; order Solanales; family Solanaceae; genus Datura; species Datura stramonium. Next base: position 24,965 of record JACEIK010004851.1, read on the forward strand.
GCTGAGGTATCCTGTTGGTGCCTTCTCCTGCTGTTGTATCCAACCTTCTACCTGTGGAAGGGTGTCGCTGGTCTGCCATTTTTATCTGTAGAAAAAGAATATGATAAGTTTTAGGGACTCAACCCTATACTGTACCGTTCTATAGTACGACTGAATGAGAAGAAAGAGTAACCATTATACCATGCCTTGCAGCCTCCTGCCTATAGTATGTGGTGCACAACACATCCATAGACAAGACTCTACTTAGCACGGCTTGCAGACTCCCTGGGACACGACC
>JACEIK010004851.1:40807-57843 GCA_018107945.1 Datura stramonium
GACACAGTTATTTATATCAGAGGCCATAGTCCGAGCTGGAGACCCAGGGGGCCGGTAGAGGTGCTCGTAGTTAGTAGACGAGTGGAGTGACTTATTTTTGGATGGTTTTGACCTGGGTAGGGGTATATATTTGAGGAAGATAGTCCGGCTACCTAGTGTCTCAGTGTCTATTATCTTTTACAGAGGGGAACAGTTTACAGCAAGAATTTGGAAGTCATTCCAGAAAGGTTTGGGGACACAGATTAACTTGAGTACATCTTCTCATCCCCAGACAGATGGCCAAATAGAGTGCACGACTTAGACCCTCAAAGATATGTATGGGCGTGTGTGGTAGACTTCAAGGAAGTTGAGATGACCATATATCTTTTATGGAGTTTGTATATAATAACAGTCACCATTTTACCAGTTGTTATGGATGAAAATGTAGGTCCCCCATAGGATGGCTCGAAGTGGGTAAATCAGGATTAATCGAACCTGACATGATACATCAATCGGGAGAGAAAGTTAAACTCATTATAGAGCAATTACTGTCAGCCCAGAGTTTCCAAAAGTTTTCATGCCCCGAGTCTACATCCTGGACGAAACACGGTACTTGGAGTTACAAGTAACCCCAAGTCAACCCCTGGTCTATCATACATGAGCATTCTAAGAAAACATATAAATATAGCGGAAACTTTAAAATAATGATCTAAAACATTAATGTAAATATAGATGAATCATGACGTTTAAAACATCTGAACAAAACTACAAGTCTGAAAAAACCAAGTTTGTGTCTGAAAGCGACTCCAAGTCTAAATAAAAGAAAATAATACTGAATAAAATGATCTCTGTCCTCGAAAGTTGAGGACTCACCAATGGTGCAGTTGGAGTCTTTTGAGAGCGGTCTGCTAACGAGGTTGGGACTGAGATCCTGCAGCTATATCATAAAATGATACAACATAAAAGATATGCGTCATTACATCGAATGTACTAAGTAGGTGAGAGAAACCATACACAAGAAATGAAAATGTTGAACTGAAAAGACATGCAATGATCAACTAAAACTACTGAAACTGAATAACTGTAATACACTGAGATGGTCTAAAAGACCTTGTCTGATGGTCAAGGACATGCCCTAAATCTGAGATACTAATCTGAACTGATCTGAGATTGAACTGAGTTGACTAGTGGGAGAGTCTATAACCGACATATAACTACGTGAGCTAAATGTGGAGTACAATGTATACACCCAACTGGTAGGACTCAATATACCTTGCCAGGGTATAAAGGCATGAACTGGGAGATCACGAGTCTAGGGCCATGAGGCCAATAAAACAAGTAACCAATGGTGGCAACATAGTTTTGGGAACTTGGGTGCGCTGGAACCGCGGTCCACTCGGTGCTAAGTCCTACTCCAATTGGATAGTCCTAGACTGAATACTAAGCTGATAGCTTGAAAATGAGACCCAAGACTAGTCGGGAATACCTATTTGGAAGCACCTTGAGAGTCTTATCGGACCGAATTCTGTAACAGGGTTAAGACTAGTCAGAGTTGCTTATCTGGAAGCGTCGTAACAATCTAAAGAACAAATTGTAATTCTGAAACTGGGGTCCTTACTGGTCAGAGCTTCTTAACTGAAAGTGTCATGACTGCCTAAAGAACCACTAAAACTGATACTGGGACTGCTTCTGATAACTGGGAGGCACTACTGATACCTCGAAAATTTCTATAGTCAAACTGATCAGCTAACATTTCTGACTAACACTGAGGATTCTAACATTCTGACTGAAACTAAACTATCATGCAGCTCACTGAGATTTCTATTCATACTAACAATATGGGAATCCACAACATTGATGGAATCAAGCAACAAGGAAGACTAACCCAACAGGCAAAAATTCTAGGTGATCTCATTCAACATTAGGGCTAAAATCATCCTTACAAGAAAGAACATTTATAAGATATCTAGATAATGGAGAATATCCAATAATCAACTTAAATCATATTCCACAAGCTATAACGGAATCTGGTATATAATCCATCCATATTCGAAAGCTCGGGGATAGAATTCACTTTATGGGAACAACATCAATATAGTCATAAACTGATGGAATCATATATTAAAAAAAAAAGCATAACATTCTACATGAATTCAAAGAAATCTGACATATATTCCCTTCACATTCGAAAGCTCGGGGCTAGAATTCGTAGAGAAACTAGGAGGGATTTCGGGAACACGAGGGAAGACCTATTCCCTTGTTGAATTCCATCATACCTGGCTACGAATTCCTTTGAGAAGAAAACTTGAATCACTACAAATGATGAGAAACCCTAGTCTTGCTTTAGAGTTCTAGGGAGGAAAGCTTACGTTATTTTCTGAAAAATTTGAGTGGGAATGAGCGGAAAACTGTTTAGCCCCTCCAAATTCCCTTAAAATAATTCAAAACGACATAGTTTAGGGTCTAAGATGTTAGGAAATTACCGAAACACACTTAGGAAAATCGCAGGAAAAACTAACTATGAGTCCCCCATGAGAGACTCAACGGCTCGTGCCCAGTGACCACGGCTCATGGTCGCCATCATCGGGTGCACTATCAAAAACCTCCTGTTGGTCACCACAAGGGACACCACGACTCGTGGTTACCCACTCGTCAACTACACTACCAAATTCTCTACTTCCAAACCATCCTGGACCACGGGTCACCTTATGGGTCGTGGCATGGACCACAACTCGTGGTGCCCACTCATTAGGTACACTGTCTATATTTTCCCCGGCCTTCAATTTGATCTTGACCATGGATCACGTCACGACTCGTGGGCACACCCGTGGTCACCCCATTTTTTCTAGATTTTCAACCAAGTCTGGACCCTTCCCCACGAGTCACTTCACGACTCTTGGCTTACCCCACTGATCACAGGACGACTCGTTCTATGATCTGGTGTAGAAAATTTTGTTTTCTCCATTTCAAATCCCGAATTTGGTCTTAAAGTTTTCGGGTATTACAATATCTCCCCCTTGGGAACATTCGTCCTCGAATGTTGAAAACATATAGGAAAGTAGAGAATTGCAATCTTTATACTCAAATACTGATCATGAAAGATGAAAACTAACGAAATGAATACCTTCGAACTGATCCACAAGTCTGTAATGAATTCACTAATCATACACATATTCATTTACATGAAAGAAACAGGAGCACATGAACTGAAAAGAGTTTTAGGGAGGAAATTGACACCTTAAACTAAAGTTGAGCTGGAAGAGAACAAATGTGGGTATCTAGCCATCATATTTCCTTTGGCCTCCCATGTAGCTCCCTCAACCTACTAATTCCTCCACCAGACTTTGACTGAAGCTACCTCCTTGTTCCTCAGCTTACGAACTTAACGGTCAAGGATCTGAACTGGGACCTCTTCGTACGAGAGACTATCTTTCACTCCCATACTGTCCAATGGCACAACTGAAGTTGGATCTCCGATGCACTTCTTCAATAGTAACACATGGAATACTGGGTGCACAGATGCCAACTCTGATGGTAACTCCAACTCATAGGCTACCTTGCCAATTCGCTTCAGAATTCTAGGGTCCCATATATCTCAGACTGAGTTTTTCTTTCTTCCCAAATCTCATCACCCCTTTCATGGGGGAAATTTCTAGATAAACCCAGTCATCCACTGCAAACTCCAACTCTTTTCTCCTCACATCAACATAAGATTTCTGATGGCTCTGAGTTGTTTTCAATCTTTCTAGGATGAGTTGTACTTTCTGCATAGCTTCATGAACTGAGTCTGACCCGATTAGAGTAGTTTCACCAACCTCAAACCACCCGATAGGAGATCTGCACCTCCTACCATACAATGCCTCAAATGGGGCCATCTAGATATTGGAGTAGTAGCTGTTGTTGTACGCAAACTCGATGAGGGGAAAGTGATTATCCCAACTTCCCTAGAAATCGACACGCACTCTCTCAACATATCTTCTAGGGTCTGAATAGTCCGCTCAGCTTGTCCATCTGTTTGTGGGTGAATATCTGTGTTGAGCTTGACCTGGGTACCGGGTCCCTTCTGAAATGACTTCTAGAAGTGAGAGGTGAACTGGGTACCTCTGTCTGAGATAATGGATAAGGGAACCCCATGAAGTCTGACTAACTCCCAGATATAAAGCCTAGCATAGTCCTCAGCTAAATTTGTAATTTTAACTAGGAGGAAGTGTGCTGACTTAATCATCCGGTCTACTATCACCCAGATTGAATCATGTTGCTGACGCGTCCGAGGTAGACCCATAATAAAGTTAATATGTACTTTTTCCCACTTCAATGTGGGTATACTAATATCCTAAGTCATACCTCCCGGTTTCTGGTGTTCCACCATAACTTGCTGGCAGTTTGGGAACTTAGCTACAAATTCATCGATGTCTCTTTTCATGTCGTTCCACCGGTAAATATCCCGTAAATCATGGTACATCTTAGTAGCACCAGGGTGGATGGAATATCTCAAATTGTGTGCTTCAGCCAACATCTGCTGTCTCAAATTACTGACATTTGGTACACACAATTTGCCCTGGTAACGGAGCACACCATCTCCCCCTTTGGAGAAATCCTCAATTTTGTTTTCTGAGAACCGCTTCCTTAAGCTTAAGTAGTATGGGATCTTCATCCTGTCTGGACTTAACTTCAACAACCAAAGAGGTATATGATCCAACTATGCACAACTATTCCACCCTCAGCAGTATCAACCAACTGTACTCCCTACCGAGCTAATCTGTGGATATCCTTTGCCAGCTCCTTTTTGCCTTCCTCGACATGAGCCACACTCCCCATAGACACTCTGCTCAGGACATCAACCACCATATTGGCTTTTCCTAGGTGATACAACACACTCATGTCATAGTCCTTCAGTATCTCTAACCACCTTCTCTGACAAAGATTTAGGTCTTTCTGACTGAACACATACTGAAGGCTCTTGTGATCGATGAAAACATCAACGTGAGCCCCATACAGGTAGTGTCTCATAATTTCAGCGCAAACACCACCGCTGCCAACTCCAGGTCATGAGTCGGATAATTCTTTTCTTGAACCTTGAGTTGTCTGGAGGCGTAGGCTATCACCTTGCCCCACTGCTTTAGAATGCAACTGAGTCCAACTCTGGAAGCATCGCAATACACTACAAACCCATCTAATCCCTCCGGCAGGGTCAACACTGGAGCGGTAGTGAGTCGAGTTTTAACTCCTGAAAACTCTTCTCACGCACATTTGACCACTGAAATTTCACCTTCTTCTGAGTCAACCTAGTCAGAGGGGATGCTATAGAGAAAAAGCCTTCCACAAAGCATCGGTAACAACCGACTAGACCCAAAAAACTTCTGATTTCTGTTGGGGAGGTGGGTCTGGGCCAGTCTTTCACCGCTGCTATCTTTTGAGGATCAACCTGAATACCCTCACCTGAGACCATATGACCTAGGAAAGTCACGGACTTCAACCAGAATTCGCATTTGATGAACCTGGCGAACAACTGGCGGTCTGTGAGTGTCTGAAGCACTATCCTCAGGTGATTAGCATGCTCTTCCTCATTTCTGGAGTATAGCAAAATGTCGTCGATAAATACAATGACGAACATATCCAGATACTATTTGAAGACTCTGTTCATCAGGTCCATAAAGGCTGCAGGGGAATTAGATAGTCCGAAGGACATAACCACAAACTCGTAGTGACCATACCGAATCCTAAAAGAAATTTTCAGTATGCAACACTCTCTGACTCTTAGCTGATAATACCCCGACCTAAGATCTATTTTGGAGAAACAATTGGCTCCCTGAAGCTAATCGAACAAGTCGTCAATCCTGGATAGGGAATACCTTTTATTTGACTGTGACCTTGTTCAACTGACGGTAATCGATGCACATTCTGAGGGTACCGTCTTTTTTTTGCATGAATAGTATCGGAGAACCCCATGGAGGATCCTAGGTCTGATAAAACCCTTATCAAGAAGGTCTTTTTAGTTGCTACTTCAACTCCTTAAGCTCAGCTGGAGCCATTCTGTAAGGAGGGACGGATACGGGCTGAGTATATAGGAGAAGGTCTATACCAAAGTCTATTTCCCACTCAGGAGCAACTCCAGGAAGATCTTCGGGGAACACATCAGGAAATTCGCTGACAACTGGGACTGACTAGATAGTTGGGGTCTCAAAGTTGGAATCTTTGACCTGAACTAGATTATAGATACATCCCTTAGAAATAAGCTTTTGGGCCTTAAGATAGGAAATATACCGACCCTTAGGCGCTGAACTATTGCCCGTCGTCCGCTTTAACACTGGCTTATTTGAAAACTGAAATTTGACAACTCTAGTTCTGCAATCGACTAAGGCATAAGCGAAGTGTAACCAATCCATGCCAAGGATGAGGTCAAAATCGACCATGTCTAACTCTACCATATCAGTTGGAATGACTTTATTCAAGATCGAGACTGGACAGTTTCTATACACCTGGCTGGCTCTAACTGACTCGCCAACTGGGATGGAGACTGAAAATGGTTCTTAGAGGACCTCTAGACTGACATCAAACCAGACTTCTACGTAGGGAGTAATAAATGATAGTTTGCTCCTAGATCTAGTAGGGAATTTACATCTAGGTGGAAAATACGTAAGATACCCGTGACTATATCAGGTGAGCTCTCCTTATCCTGAAGAGAGGACAAGGCATAAAAATGGTTTTGGCGTTGACCGCCAACCGTACCTGAAGTATTGGCCTGCTGAAGTGTTGGATAGTGCCCTTCCCACTCCTGTTGACGGGAACTCTTTGAGTCAGTAGCCTAGCTGTACACAACCAAAGCAACCCTCTCGGCCCTTAAGGCAGTCCCCTGGGTGATTCTTGCCACACTTAGGGCAAGCTAGATATCTGTTGCTGGCACTGTAGCTCTGGGACTGAGAGCCAGATGCTCTACCCCTACGATCCTGGCGAAACCAAAAGGTAGGGCCGCTAGTTGGAGCCCTCTGCTACTGTTGTTACTGCTGTGAGTGGCTACTACCGCCAGACCTCTGGTGGCTATAATCTGATTGGCCAGTCCTTGCCCGTTTGTTCTTCCGCTCCATCTCCTTCAACTTTTCTGCCTCAATCTACTGGGCATGAACAATAAGCCTGGAGAGGTTAATATCCTTAATCAGCATCGCTATCCTGCACTCTTTGAGGACCAGGTTCGACACTCCATTAACAAATTTCAGCATACGATCCCTTGGTCGCCTACCATCTCTAGAGCATATTTAGACAGTCTGGAGAACTCCAGTGCATACTCCTCCACCGTTTGATTTCCCTGTTTCAGATTCATGAACTCTGCCACTTTCGCCTCCCTGAGCTCCCGAGAGAAGAATCTATCTAGGAAGGCTGAAGTGAAGTCCTCCAATTCCACCGGTCCTACTAAATCTAGGCTACCCCTTTTAGCTGGTAGGCAGCCAAGCCGACACTCTCTGAGGAGCTGACATCCATAATTCAGCTGATCTTTTTGATCTCATCCATAAACTCTTGTGGGTCCTATCCCACCTTAGATCCGTGAAAATTTGAAGGGTTCATCCGAGTGAAATCCCGAACTCAGGCAGCTGCTATGGACCCATTATTATTGATTGGAATCACCTGCTGGTTCACCTGGTTGGTAACTGTCTGAGCGAGCAGCTGGATAGCCGCCCTGAACTCTGTGGTGGACACTAAGTCGTCTTAAGGGGTTGCTGGAGCTGGTCGGTGAGCGTTACTGACCCTTCTTCTGTTACCACATCGTGGAGGCATAATTCACTAAAACGAAACATAGCACGAGTTATGATAACAATTCTGGAATTGAATTTCAATGCACGATAAAGAGTATGAATAAAAGGGAATTTTCCTAATAACATCTCGTAGCCTACCCGTCATAAATGTGGCGCGCTTCACACCCATGAAAGAGACTCTACTCGATGCGGCTTTCAGACATCAGACGATACTCTAAACCTAGTGCTCTGATACCAAGTTTGTCACACCCCGAGTCTACACCCTGGATGGAACATCATACTTAGAGTTACAAGTAACCCCAAGTCAACCCCTGGTCTATCATACACTAGCATTCTGAGCAAACATATAAATATAGCGGAAACTTTAAAATAATGATCTAAAATATTAATGTAAATATAGCTGAATCATGACGTTTAAAACATCTGAACAAAACTACAAGTTTGAAAAAAACCAAGTATGTGTCAAAAAACCACTACAACTGATGAGTTGCTGGGAAAAACCCCCGGCTAACTCCAAGTCTAAATAAAAGAAAATAATACTAAATAAAATGATCTTCGTACTCGAAAGATGAGAACTCACCACGGTGCAGCTAGAGTCTTCTGAGACCGGTCTGCTAACGAGGCTGGGATTGAGATCCTGCAGCTGTATCATAAAATGATACAACATAAAAGGTATGCGTCAATACTTTGAATGTACTGAGTAGATGAGAGAAACCATACACAAGAAATGAAAATGCTAAACTGAAAATACACATAATGACCAACTGAAACTGCTGAAACTGAATAACTGTAAGAAACTGAGATGGTCTAAAAGACCCTGTCTGATGGTCAAAGGACATGCCCTAATTATGAGATACTAATTTGAACTGATCTGAGACTGAACTGAGATCACTAATGGCAGAGTCTATAACCGACATATAACCACGTGAGCTAGACGTGGAGTCCAATGTATACACCCCATCGATAGGACTCAATATACCTTGCTAGGGTATAAAGGCATGAACTAGGTGATCACGAGTCTAGGGCCATGAGGCCAATAAAACAAGTAACCTACGGTGGCAACATAGTTTTGGGAACCTGGGTGCATTGGAACCGAGGTCCACTCGGTGCTAAGTCCTACTCCCATTGGATAGTCCTAGATTGAATACTAAGCTGATAACTTGAAAATGAGGCCCAAGACTAGTCAAGAATACCTATCTGGAAGCACCTTGAGAGTCTTATCGGACCGAATTCTGTAACTGGGTTAAGACTAGTCAAAGTTGCTTATCTGGAAGCGCCGTAATCGTCTAAAGAACAAATTGTAATTCTGAAGCTGGGGTCCTAAGGCTGGTCAGATCTTCTTAACTAAAAGTGTCATGACCTACTAAAGAACCACTAAAACTGATACTACGACTTCTTCTGATAACTGGGAGGCACTACTGACACCTTAGAAATTTCTATAGTCAAACTGATCAGCTGACATTTCTGACTAACACTGAGGATTCTAACATTCTGACTGAAACTAAACTATCATGCAGCTCACTGAGATTTCTATTCATACTAACAATATGGGAATCTACAACATTGATGGAATCAAGCAACAAGGAAGACTAACCCAACAGGCAAAAATTCTAGGTGATCTCATTCAACATTAGGGCTAAAATCATCCTTACAAGAAAGAACATTTATACGATATCTAGATAATGGAGAATATCCAATAATCAACTTAAATCATATTCCACAAGCTATAATGGAATCTGGCATATAATCCATCCATATTCGAAAGCCGGGGCTAGAATTCACTTTACGGGAACAACATCAATATAGTCATAAACTGATGGAATCATATCTAAAATAAACATGGATAACATTTTACATGAATTCAAAGAAATCTAACATATATTCCCTTCACATTCGAAAGCTCGGGGCTAGAATTCGTAGAGAAACTAGGAGGGATTTTGGGGACACAAGGGAAGACCTATTCCCTTGTTGAATTCCCTCATACCTGGCTACGAATTCCTTTGAGAAGAAAACTTGAATCATTATAAATGATGAGAATCCCTAGTCTTGCTTTAGAGTTCTAGGGAGGAAAGCTTATGTTATTTTCTAAAAAATTTGAGTGGGAATGAGCGGAAAACCATTTAGCCCCTCCAAATTCCCTTAAAGTAATTCAAAACGACATTGTTTAGGGTCTAAGATGTTAGGAAATTACCAAAACACCCTTAGGAAAATCGCTGGAAAAATTGACTGCCAGTCCTCCACGAGAGACTCAACGGCTCGTGCCCAGTGACCACGGCTCATGGTCACGATTATCGGGTGCACTATCAAAAACCTCCTGTTGGTCACCACGAGGGACACCATGACTCGTGGTGTACCCAACTACTCGTGGTGACCCACTCGTCAACTACACTGCCAAATTCTCCACTTCCTAAACCATCCTGGACCACGTGTCACCTAATGGGTCGTGGCATGGACCACGACTCATTGTTCCCACTCGTTAGGTACACTTCCTATATTTTCCTCGACCTTCAATTGTATCTTGACCACGGATCACATTACGACTCGTAGTGTTGACCACGACTCGTGGCCATACCTGTGGTCACCCCATTTTTTCTAAATTTTCAACCAAGTCTGGACCCTTTCCCACGAGTCACTTCACGACTCATGGCCTACCCCACGGATCATAGGACGACTCATTCTGTGATCTAGGGCAGAAAATTTTATTTTCTCCATTTCAACTCTTGAGTCTGGTCTTAGAGTTTTTGGGGAATTACAAAATTCCTATTTCTAGGTATCGCATAAAGACTTAGATTTTGATGTTGACGACTGGGTACTCTCAAAAATTTCGCCAATGAAGGGCATTAAGAGATTTAGAAAAATGGCCAAACTTAGCCTTAGACTCATTGGGCCTTACTAGATCCTCTAAAAGGTCGGCCAAGTGGTGTACGAGTTAGAATTGACATCGGGGCTAGAATTGGTTCATCCAGTTTTTCATGAATCAATGTTACGCAAGCGCGTAGGAAACCCTTCTCGATTTGTCCCAGTCGAGGATGTTCAGGTCATAGAATAGTAGTTCTACAAGGAGCTTTATATATCCTCGTATATCAACAGGCTCATAGATTGCGAACCAAGGATGTAGCCTCGGTTGGAGTCTTATGGAGGAGCAGAAATGTAGAGAAGATGATTTCAGAAGCCGAAGATGACATGAAGTCTAGATGTCCTCATTTGTTTCAGACGCTATAAAGATAGTATTTAGACTCAGATTGTACAGTAGAGGTGAGACTATTATTCAGTGTTGTTTTGTTACTTATGTTATCAGTGTTGTTAGTTTCTCACTTATATGTTGTGGAGCTATGTTGTATTGATGGTTGTAGCGTCCAGTGAGACACTTATGTTGGATTTTTCTGTGTTTCAGGTTTCCAAATAGTCTATATTATAGGGGAGACTCTATCAGAATCTCAGGTAAAGTCTAAGAACTACATCTAACAAGGCCAGATTACATTCGAGGATGAATGTTCCTAAGGAGGGGGGGGGGGAAGATGTTACACCCCGTAAGTTACAATTGACTAGCTGACATGTGCATGTGTTTGTGAGAACATTTAGAGCACGACGTGTGGGAAAAGGCTCGAAGGTAGAATGCACGAGCACATTGTCGAGCGAGTAGACGGTTGTGGCTGAGGGCAGGGTGCACCATACACCTCTCCACACTGCCCCTACGGCGTAAGGAGAGCCACGTCGTTCCCCTCCCTCAGCGCTATGGTCGGCGCACCGCACCCGTGTGTTGGGGCGTCGCACACCCTCTCCCACCACCTATATATATATATATGTTAATTGTGAATGTTGGTCCATTTTAAATATTTTCCAAATGGAGAGTAGCAACCCCGGAGATTATGTCACGATGGTTTCATTGAATAGAAGTCGATGTTGCTAAATCACTTCCAAACATCAATTTCTTCTTGGGTAGTGATTCCTAATCCTATGAATAAAATATCTAAGGAGTTATTTCTACGAAATTGGCCCGGTTCAATGGAGTCCCGCTGAGTAGAAATTGTGGAAATCACTTCTAATCAAGTACTAATCATCTATAAGTAATAAGTAAGTATTTCTATCTTCTAAACTCTCAGATATTCGTGAGTTTTCGGCTGAATTTGGGCATATTATGAATTGTGGTTGTTGTGGGTATTGTTTGATATTGCTAGCTATTTTCATCGATTAAAAATATATTTATTACATCAGCTAAAGTGTATGAGCTAAAGGAATTACTGGTTCAAGGCTGGAACAGGATTGGTTGGAGCAGAAAATGGCAATCGAGGTATGTTAATGATAATCTCTTTCGGCACGTTATTCTCGTCGTATAGTTGATACGACCTACACTTTTGTAAGTAAGTTGAAAGTACGTATGTTGTGAGTAGCTTCTACAAGTAGATAATGATTATATATGTTGTGGTTAGCTGCTACGAGACGGATTAAGGTTATACCATAGTATTCCCTGTCAGAAAAGAGTATACAAAGTGTGAAAAACGCTAGGAGCGTTATAGAGATTTTCTCATTCATTTGTTCACAGTTTAGAGGGACTCTAATGTCCCACTGTCGTACTAGGGTCTTAGAAGCTTGTGGTTAGCTGTTAGGTATAACTATGTAGGGTTAGACAGCATAGGGCGCAGTTGGCGATATAACGTTCTGTTTGACGCCTATGTAGTTAGAAAAGCTCGCCCACAGGCTGATGGCATACCTTGACGCCTCTAAGGCCAAAATCTTGATAGGGTGGTCTTACCTTCAAGTCAGGGTTGCCTAATGAGCTGAACGATAGCTTTCCATGTGATTGGCTACTGTCAGTTACCGCTAGCTTCAGCCAACTTACCTCTTGTCGTATAGGTCGCTCAAGAAACCACCCCAATAGTTGTCTGATAGACTAGGTGATACCCTACGGGGGACCCTCGTTAGTGACTGGAAGTGGGGCCAATGCCCCTGGCTACTGTTGTAGACACCCATGTACATGTTGCCGCGAAGGGCTAAATCCATATATACCTGCCTACGAGGCTATGAATGGATCAGAGGAGCTATATGTTATCTGGACAAACCAAGTTGACGTCTAGGGGACTAGAACCATAGCATCACAATATTACTTTCAAGCTAAGAATTATAGTAAGCTGTCTGTGGGTAGTTAGGGCTAACTGCCCAGGAACATGTCCAGTTAATAACAACCCTACAAACTTTCTAAGCGAAGGAACTATATGGATGGTCACCTATGACCTTGCTGTTCTCTTATGAGTCACTATTGTCCTAGCATGACCTTCAGAGTATCACTTTGGTCACCCCGGACCTTGTCCTTTTCCGTCTAAGCCGATTGAGGTTGTAATCGCTGCCAAGACCCTCTAGTCAGGTGTAGGAACATGGGGTGTGCCTATGGGCAGCTATATAGATGTTTTAGGGGTGAATAGAAGTTGCGTTAGGCCTATCGGGCTAGGTACACTTTTTGAGTGACTAGATTTGAGATTGTAGCATAGTGACCCTAGTTAGGGTTAATCGTATTTCGTACTGCCTATCACCATGAATATCTAAGGGGATACTAGTTGTATGAACTGCTTATGAAGCTATAAGCTATGATGCTGCCCCTGCTTATGGAGCTATAGATTGCTTACGGAGCTACGATGTTGCTGTCATTTACTGAACTATAAATTGATTTTGAAGCTACAGACCTAAATTGCTAACGGAGCTACTAAAGTGCTTACAGGGCTACTAAATTGCTTACAGAGCTATTAATTGTCTGAAAGGACTAAAGTGAAGCCTTTGGGGCCACATTGGAGCCTCCTTGAACTCCTTCTATGTCAAGATGGAATTATCAACCCTCACTAGGGCCTGGTGTGCCGAGACACAGTTGTTGTCACTTGTATGGCTTTAGGGGTACCAATAGGGGTATATATATTGGTTGGCGCTTGTGGGGGCTTATGGGGGCCCAGGTAAGTTATCTCTTTGTTGTTTGCACCTTCCAGGCTTATGAGAACCAGGTTAGGTTGTTGTTTGTATACTTGCTTGATAGATATAGCTTATGAATGTATAATTGTACAACTTAAGTTCCTATTTGTATAGTTATCTACTAGATGTAGGCTATGGTTATGAAAGCATATAGGTTAACTTCCACGACCTTTTTGCTGATTACTTTCAATTCTTTATCAGCCTCTATCTAGTTACTATTATTGTCTTACACATTCGGTACATATTGTACTGACGCCCATACATAGGGCACTGCATACTTTCCTGGAGGTTTAGACAGATAGGTTTCAGGACCTCCTTATATGTTATTCAGAGTCAGCAGATTGGTCAGCTCCTTCCATTCGGAGTTGCCAGATAATAAAGGTTTGTCTGTCTTTTGTTATATATTTTTTAGGTTGGCCGGGGCCCTGTCCCAATCAATATTTCATTCTTAGAGGCTTTCACACTCCAATCTATAGTTCCTAGCTAATCATTCATCATTGGCAGTGTGGGGCCTATATATGTTATATTCTGTATATTAGCCATGTGGGGCCTATATATGTTATATTCTGTATATTAGCCATGTGGGGCCTATATGTGTTATATTTTATATGTTGGTCGTGTAGGGACTAGTTTATCTATCTGTTAGAAGCCTTATCGGCGGTAGTTCTTCTATAACTACCTGCCTTCGTTTTGTTATGACTTAGACAACATGGTGGTCTTGTCCGCTTGCATAGGATCCTTTTATTATCGTGATTGTTGGGTTAGCTATTTTTATGCAGGTTCGTTGTGTGGCCTTGTCGGCCTAAGACACATACAACCGAGATATAGCAGTTTGGTTTCTTTCTATATGTTTCTGGGACGCACCAGAAGTGCTTGTGTCCAGCCAGGCCAGCTTAGAGTCTAGTGTGGCATTAGGTGCCAGTCATGCCTCCCAAGGTTGAGCGTGACAATTTTCGACCAGTTAAGACACAAATTCAGCAGTGGATTATGCTATACTATACATCTAGGAGTTAGTTAGATTGTATGGAGTCTCCTTGTCCATCATTTTAGATAGGGATAATCAGTTCATCTCGCACTTCTGGAAGTCATTTCAGAAGGGACTTGGTACTCAAGTTAAGCTCAGCACAGCTTTCACCCAACAGACAGATGGCCAGGCTGAGCAGACCATTTAGACTATGGAGGATATGTTGAGGGCTTGCGTGCTTGATTTCAAAGGCAGTTATGATGATCACCTACCTCTCATCGAGTTTGCATACAACAACAACTATCACTCCAGCATTCAGATGGCTCCGTTCGAGGCATTATATGGTAAAAGATGTAGGTCTCCTATAGGTTGGTTTGAGGTTGGTGAAGCTACTTTGATAGAGCCTGACTTAGTTCATGAGGCCATACATAAGATTTAGCTTATCAAGAAAAGGCTAAAGATGGCTCAAAGTCGTTAGAAATTGTATGCTGATGTGAGGAAAAGAGAGCTGGAGTTTATTGTGGATGATAGGGTATATCTAAAAATTTCACCTATGAAAGAGGTGATAAGGTTTGGGAAGAAAGGAAAGAATAGTCCTAGATATGTTTGCCCTTACAGAATCTTGAGACACATTGACAATGTAGCTTCTTAGTTGGATTTTCTTGTGGAGTTAGCATCGGTGCATCCAGTCTTCCGTGTGTCCCTGTTGAAGAAATGCATCGGTGATTCGACCTCAATTGTGCCCTTAGAAAGTGTTGGGGTGAAGTATAGTCTCTCTTACAAAAAGGTTCCAATTTAGATTCTGGACCATCAAGTTCGTAAGTTAAGGAACAAAGAGATAGCTTCTGTGAAGGTTTTGCGAAAACACCAGCTATTTGAGGAAGCTACGTAGGAAGCCGAATCAGATATGATGGCTAAATACCCTTACCTTTTTCCTTTCAGCTCAGTTCCAGCATCAGGTACCAGTTTCCTCGCTCTATTCAGTTTTATTTCAAGTTCATATCTGTTAGTTCATTTCATGTCATAGCATTTGGGTATACTTCATGAATTCAGTTTAGCCATGTATCTTAGTTCAGGGTCAGTCACTCCATCAGTTTTCATTCTTTGGCTTTTCAGTTTGGAAATTGCAGCTCTTTCTAAGCTATTTCATCCTAGTTAGCCTTCATTCAGGAACAAATGTTCCCAAGGTGGAGATATTTTAACACCTCAGGTCTCAAAGTGAATTTCCATAGCTAAAGAATAGAAGTTTCAGACCTGGTGCATGAGTGACGGATGAAGTGACATCCCATCACTCCTCTAACAGTGGAACTAATGGTCGTCAGTCATACGACAGACCTTCACTTGTCCCGTCAGGGTCTATTCCCTTCAGCTTAAAGGTGGCAGAGGTTACAACGGACCGTCAAGTGAGTGATGGCTCGACACTTAGGCTAGCATTTCAGGCCCTTCTATTTAAAAGGTGACAGAGGGTCGATGGACCGTTAAGTCAGTGACGGCCCGTCACAGTGAGCATCACATGGAAGGATTTTCAGGCCCTTTTTGTAATAGGGCGACGGTAAACCATAAAGAAGACGGACCATCAGGCTGGCAACAGCCCGTCACCACAACCGTTAGACGCACAACGGCCCAAAAATTTCAGATTTTCTGAATATTTTCCCAGGGGTAGTCTCATATATTCCCACTCTTTTAATCCCTACACCACGTCATTTAGAAAATAATTTCAAAATATTTATAGGAGTAAATAGTTCTCCTCCCTCATTCTCCACTCAGAATTTCAGAGCATCATTACGTAGAACTCAGAGCTTCTCTCTTAAGCCAAGAACTAGGGCTTCCAATTCTTCTCAAAATTTTCAAGCTACTTCTCTGGAATTTCTTCTCCAAATATGTGGGATTCAACAAGGGGATTCTTTCATCCTTGTGCCTCAAATTTTATCTTCAAAAGCCTTCTTCGTCCTAGCTTTGCAAGAATTATGAGTTAGGGCTTTTCAGATAAATTATGAATTTTTCTTAGATTTCAGTCTCTTTCTGCAAGTTTATAAAACCCTAGCATGTGATCTCCATGTTATTGAATTAAATTTCATAGTATATCTTCTAGCCCTAGTTTTAGAATGATTTTTTGGGTTGAACTTTGCATGATTTAAAAGCTAGCCTAAATTGCTATTGTACCATGGGTTGTTATCTGAGTATAATCTTCCACATGTATGCTTCAATTTAAAGTTAGTATTTTCAGATTATTAGTACACTTAATAGTCTCCAGAAATGTCAATTGATCGGTACATATCTTTATCAGTCTATCAGTAAACTCAGTACTTTCAATTATCAGGTCATTTAGGCTCTCGGGACACTTCTAGATAAGTAGTTCTTACTTTGACTTAGGATACCATTTTGAGCTA
>JACEIK010004851.1:57950-75762 GCA_018107945.1 Datura stramonium
GTATTTAGCACCGACTGAGCCGGGGTTCAGCACACTCAGGTTCCCAGAACTACGTGCCACTGTAGGATTTAGCTCGAACGGATTTTATAGTTGGTGATCGCACAACCCAATCATTGTACCCTGGCAGGTACGATGGGCCCTATCGATTGGGAGTAAATATCAAACTTTACGTCTAGCTTACGTGGTTATATATTTGTTAAAAGACACTCTCACAATACAGTTTAGTTTTAGGTCTCAGAATATGCTTATGACCCTTAATTAGTTTTACCAATTTTCAGTACTTTCAGATTTTAGGATGTCTATGACATTGTGATCTCAATTAGTGTCATTTCATATTGTTCAGCAGTTTCATTATAATGTCTTTTCCAGCATGATTATATATTTTTATTTGTATGACTTCACATACTCAATACATTTGAAGTACTGACGTATGCTTCCTATGCTATATTATTTTATGATATAGGCTCAGACACTCAGGTTCAGCAGCGTGGTTAGTCCCCATTAGATCTTGTCTAGCAGTATTCCAGTGGTGAGTCCTCATCTCTCGAGGACCGGAGCATTTCTTTCAATTTTAGTAGTACCGTTTCAGTTTTTCAGAATTGGAATTAGTTGGGTACTTGTTCCAGTAGCTCATCTTTAGTTGAGGTTTTCAGACATAGTTGTAGTGTTCAGTTACTTCCATTTATCCAGTTTACTTTCAGTATTTATATTTAGTATGTTAGTATTCTTTTATGATTTCACTCAGTATTCATGTTAATTATAAGTCATGCCAAATCATGTTATGCCATGAGATAGCTTGGAGCCGTTTATAGTTCTAAGTACCGTATCACATCTAGGCTATAGACTCGGATCATGACAAAGGATGCTCAAATGAACATAATAACAAGTATGAGCAAGTGAAAGCATATGAATACTAAAAATCTCTTTTGAAACCACGAACCATGTCCTACCATTCTTAGCATGTATACATACGTCTTTCAGTTGTTCATTATACATTTGGGTAGATGATATATTATTACACTTGGGTTCTTATGTCTTATATAGATTCAAGTGAAGAAATGATCCTCAAAGGTGATATTGGCACATAAAATTTGTGTCATAAGTTCCATAACATATGAGGGTTTGCACCGTCAAACATATAAAATGAAAAATTGGCTATAAAGTAGTGGTCTGTCATATGGGGCATAGCAAATGAAAAGTAATCAAATCATATCTGAAGCACCAAATCACATATTTTAAGTACTGCACATGAACATATTCGTCTCCCCTTAGTTGGGTCAATAGAGTAATATTGGCAAATGATCAACACCCTCCCCACCTACAATTCAATTGGATAGATTCAAGTGAACATAATTAGGCATTTAAAATGAAGGTTACTTACATATCAAGTGATAAATATAGCTTCTCGAATAAAGGGGGAGGGCCATATAAAGTAACCTGATAGCGAGATGCTTTGTAACCGATGTCAAATGACAAAAGCACATGTAACATGTGAGTTAATAAGGCAAATGGACAGATATCACATATAATATATGAAGCCTCTTTTTAGAATATATCTCTTAGAACTTATTAACCGATATAGGAAAAAACATGTGACATAGGTCGTGCCTGAAGGAGATTTTAGCCTTACCTCGATTCTTTATTCGAGAATACTATTACGTGTTGACCTTTCATTTAATTTTTTTTATCTATATCAAAGGAAGAGTACCAAAGTATATCAGCAGCCAACCAAGAAGTTCATATCACATATATAATCGTTCAAACAGTAGGCGAGCAATGAGCTCATAAACTTTCTAATTTAATGACATTCTTGCATATTTATGCTTGTTGTAGCTATTTACATGAAATGATCTTCTCATGATGTCTTCCAGTATTCCCCAATCTTATAATATATGTGTGTATGCACGTGCGTATGTGCGTGTGTGTGCGTGCGCGCGCGCGCACGCATGGGTCTCACCAAGACAAAATAATACATAAATAAGTAATAGACAACAACTATGGACATTTCACAATTTAAACTGTGTATTGCCACACCTTTTAATTCCATCCATAAAAACTTCACCTAACCATTCTTTAAGGTCATACACGACCTCTCATATTTCACAATACAATAAAACATCCCCCAACCATCTCAATATAATAACAAAATTTACAATCACAGCTTTCGAACACCTTCTCATGATTATAAACAAGATGTCTAGAATGCTCAAACAAACTTATAATTAGAGGTAGGAGGAACACATTATCTTAGTTGTACCAAACTGTTATGTTTCTTCATTTGCTACCTTTGAAACTTTCTATAACCTACTAAAATAGGAGAGGAAAATCAACACAAGCATCACGTGAAAATGGAGAAGAAATTCCGAACTTATAACATGAAACTCTTACATTAAACATTGGAAAAGCGGGGAAACACCTTGGTTGACAACAATTATGACTCCCTCCACTTCACTCTTCTTGAAGAACTTTTCAATATACTTAAAGTTGGAGAAAATTGAAGATGATTTAGTGGGCTATTTTTTCAAGAATACTTGAAGATAATATTATTGTATAGGTTCAATCACGATTTAAAATTTTTGAATTGTGACAAAAAGATGATATGATATCAATTTCTATGTTTAGTAAAGATGAAAATATATTTGTTTGTCACAATAAAATAAAAAAAATATTATCCACCATCAGCATAGAAAGAAAAATTGCTTACATGAAAGCAGAAAAATTACCTAAAAAGAAATAATAGCAATGTAATTATAGAAAGAGAAGAAAAAAGAATCAAATAAGAAAACTTGCAAGTTCTGATAGATTTAGAATATTTTAGCTTAAAAGTTTTGTTGTCTCGTATATTACAATAAGCAACATGCTAAAAAAAACTTCTTCACTTCTATATAAGGTTGTTCTTTGTCTTTCCATTCAAATCTATTCAACTTTGTCAAATGTAGGATCAAAATTTTAAATATACTTCAAACTAATTCCTATGAAGGCTATCACATCCAAAAATCATCCTAAAAAGACAAACAATCACTCTAAATATAATTCGATCTAAAAGTTTAGAGTTGAATTCATAGAAAACGAAGGTTTAGCTATAATTATTCAATATTACTAAGAAAATAAATTTGAATTATTTTATAAGTTTTAGAGATTAATATTTTCATATGAAACTATATAACTAATAAATATTAAAGAGGTAAACTTATCAATTAAGAATGAAATTGAAAGCGAGGTTAAGGAGTTCTAGAGTTATGATTTTTTCAATCATTGAAATCCTTCTCGCTACATTATCAATAATCTCAGTGATTTATTCTCTACTGATCGTGATCACTCTCTTTACCACAGGTCTCTTTTGAGCAATTATGATAATTTACTAGGCATATCCTCTCTAACTACTCTAGTTAGCAACTCTCACCATTCTCTATAATCATGTCAAAGCTTCGTTATCTCTAAACTCACTCTTAAACCCGCAATATTAATCTCTCATATACCTAATGAGTGACGTTGTTTAATAATAACCTAAATATCCATTCTTTATCAAGAAATATATAATATATAAGTGCAGTCGATCAAAGACCTTTCAATCAATTGAAATAAATATGTAGTAGAACAAGTAGAGAACTTCAAAGAGCTAAATTGTATTAAAACATAAGAATTCATTTTACAAAAGGTTCCATCAAATTCTAGATAAACGGTGTGTTCAGACCCTATTGGACTCCTTCATTGTTGTTTTCATCAATGACATTCTGATAAATTTTCACGTCAAGGTAGATCCTGAGAGACATTTGAGAATTGCAGTTCAAACTCTAAAGGATGAGCGAATTCATGCCAACATTTCAACGTGCAAGTTCTAGTTGAGTTTTGTGGCATTCTTAGGACATGTTGTGCGCAAGAAGGGTATTGTAGTGAATTCCAAGAATATAGAGGTAGTTGGGATTGGTCTAGGCCTACTTCATCCATTGAGATTTAGAGTTTTGTGGGTTTGTGTAGCCACTACAGGAGATTTGTGAAGGGTTTCTCTTCTATTGCATCCCCATTTATGAAATTGACTCAGAAGAATGTAACTTTTTAGTGGTCCAATAAGTGTGAGGCAAGCTTCTGAAATATCAAGACTTCGTTGACTTCAGTTCCAATTTTAACCTTACATATGGAAAGTCAAGGCTTTACAATCTATTATGATGTTTCTTGAGTTGTTTTTAGGTGTGTGTTAGTGTAGAAAGGCAAGGTGATAGCTTATGCTTCGAGGCAGTTGAAAATCCATGAGAAGAACTACCTTACTCATGACTTGGAGTTGGCAATGGTATTATTTACTTTGAAGATTTGAATGCCTTACCTCTATGGTGTGCATTGTGAGATTTTACAGATCATCGTAGCCCTCAACATATTTTCAGCTAGATCAATCTTAATTTGAGGCAGAGGAGATGGTTGGAACTGCTTACAAATTATGATATAACTATTCTTTATTATCAAGACAAGGCTAATAAGGTAGCAGATGGCTTGAGTTAGAAGGTGGTCAGCATGGGTAGCTTGGCTCTTGTAGGTGGAGGAGTTTCCTTAGAATATTAATGTTCAAACCTTGGCTAATATCTTTACGAGACTTGATATTTTGGTGCCCGGTAGGATCTTGCATGTGTTGAGGCACAACAAGTTCAGGTGGAGCAGATTAAGGCTCATCAGTTTGAAGATGAGAAATTATGCATGATTCAAGATAAAACATTTAGGGGTGAGGCTAAGGAAGAAATTTTGGATCAGGAAGGTGTTTTGAGAATCAAAATTCGTATTTGTGTTCCTAGAGTAGATTATTTGAGTAAATTGATCAACGAAGAGCCTCACAATTTTATATATTTCATTTGGGAGTAGAAAATATGTATCGTGATTTAAAGTAATACTATTGGTAGTATCAGATGAAGAGTGACCTTATGGAGTATATTTCTAGACGCTTGAATTTTCAGCAAGTGAATTTTGAGCAACAGAGACTAGGTGGTATAACTCAGAGGAGGCCTACACCCGAGTGGAAGTTAGAGATGATTACTATGGACTTCATGGTAGGGTTACCACAGATTTTGAGGAAGTTTGATACTATTTGGGTCATCGTGGATAGGTTGACCAAATCTTTTCATTTTGTTCCTGTTCAAACTACCTACACTCCAGAGAGATTTTCCAAAATCTACATTTACGAGATACTTTGTTTTCACGGGGTTCTATATCTATCATTTCAAATCAGGGTACTTAGTTCACATCTTATTTCTCGAGGTTTATTAAGAGAAAGTTGGGTATTTGGGTAGAGCTCATAAATGGATAGTCTGAGCATACTATTAGGTCTTTAAGGGTATGTTCTGAGCCTATGTGATTGATTTTGGTAGGTATTAGGATTATTTATTACCTTTGGTGGAGTTTTCCTACAATAACAGTTACCATTCTAGCATCTAAATAACTCATTTGAGGCTATATATGGTAGGCAATGTCGATCCCTATTGGGTTAGTTCGATGCTTTTGAGATCAGGACATGGGTATAGACTTGTGGAGAGATTTTTTAGAAAAGGTCAAGTTGATTCAAGATTGATTTCTCACAATCCAGAGTGGGAAGAAAAGTTATACGATAGGAAGGTTCGTGACCTAAAGTTCATAGTTGGTGAGAAAGTATTACTGAAGGTATCACCTGTGAAGGGTGATATAAGGTTTGGAAAGAAGGTCAAGCTCAGTCCCTGGTTCTATTACCTAATTAAGGTGTGACGACATATTATCGAGCTGACCTATGAGTTGTATTTACATCCAGATTTGGTGGATGTTCATCTGGTCTTTCAAGTATCGATGTTGAAGAAATACCATTTTGATGGTTACTATGTCATTCAATGAGAATCGCTTCTGTTAGATTAGAATATGAAATTTGAGGAGGAACCTATAGCTCTTTTCGATAAGCATATTCTAAAGTTGAGGTTTATGGAAATTGTATCTGTGAAGGTGCAATGTAGGCATCATTTGGTTGAGGAAACAACCTGGGAGACTGAGTTGGACATGTGGAGCAGATCCCCATCTTTTCGATAGTTCAGTCACTTTTCTTCTCTTTTTTTTCGAGGATGAACATGTATTTTACTGTAGATGATATAATGATCCTCATGGTTTTTGTGATTTTAGCTTGTTTTACCATTTTGACCTTTTTCATAACTTCATTATATCACTTGTGACTTGCAAGGATGGGTGAAGTGATTCATGAGGTGATCAGATGAGTTTCAAAGAAGATTTTCGATTTTGAAAATTTGACCAAAGTAAACTTTTGGATTAACAAGGTCATAATTGAGTCTTTACAGCTATGTTAGGTATAAATAGTGATTTATAACTTAGTTGGATGATTCGCATGGGTCTCTAGGGGATCAGGTATGATTTGGACATTTGGTTGAATTTCATAGTATTTTAAGAAATTAGGTTTGACCACAGTTGATCACGATGACTCTGGATAAATGTTTGGATGATTCCAATAGGTCCATAGTGTGTTTTATGGTTGATTTGTATATTTGGTTTATATCTGAGAGGTTCCGGATGAATTTCGAGGGTTGATTCTAAGATTTGGTTGTTTTAGGCATTGCTTGTTTTTTGTTGTCATATGGTGCAACCATCTTCATCATTGCATTCATGAGGCTCTTGCCGTGATCGTGAAGAGTCCTCGTGGAATCTTATTGTGATTTTTGTGGGACAGGTTGCGATTGCATAGAGGGTTTTAGCTGGGTCCAGGTTCATGTCGAGTATCGCAATTAGGGTATTGCGATGAGGTGAGCTAGGCCAGATCACATTAGTCTTCGTGATCGCCGAAGTTAGGTACTCATTTGCAAAGAAGATCCAAACAATGACTATTTTAAAACCCCAATCTGATTTTAAAGTTTAGTTTTCGATTTTGGGAGCTAGGGGTCTTAGATTTTTTGTGATTTCAAAGGCGTTCTGCTCGTTTTAACTCGAAGGTAAGAATCTAACCTTGTATTTACTATTTCCCCTCTATTTCATTTTTAATATCATGATTAATCCTTAAAATTTATTAAAAACTAGGGTTTTTAATATCTAGATTTGAATTATGGTAATTCTTCAATTTTGGGTCAATTGGTGATCCAATTTTGATGATTTTTGGCATATAATCTTCGGATCTTATGGGTAATCTGATTTAGTATTAATTTACTGTTTTGACCTTGGGGATAAAAGTTGACTTTTTTGAATCCGTAATAGAAGTATAACAATATGGGTGTCTACAGACTCTTATTCTCGTATAGATTTCATATTTGACCAAACTGGGACCTTTTGGAGGTGTTATGGCAAAGCAAGTCCGTAATTTAATAGTTTGAGCTTTGACTAAGACAAGTTGAAACTTATTGACACTTATAAAGTGTTAGAATTATTTGATCGCTAAATGAAGGGGTGATGTATAAAAAGAGGATTCTTTATATGTGAGATAATAAACGACTATACTGATATCATGTGATTTGTGCAGGTATTAAATAACTCTTCAACTATTTCATGTAATTGTATGGCTTAGTTTGAGGTATTATGTGATCTTGATGTTCTTATTTAGTGTAAATTAGACCTGTTTCACAAATGCTATTTGATTAGCCATGCACTTTGTTGAAAATAATTGTGCCCGTTTGATCATATTTCATGCATCACTATGAATATTATGTGAAATTGAGATATTTTGTATTGTTGAGATCATTTATGGTATTACTGATATGATTTGTGGGCTGAAATATCATTCATATCTTGTAAGGTGTGATGCATGTTCGATGGGAAATTATTCCAGATAAGAGGTTACATGTCGATGGAAAATGATTTCGGAGAGAGTTTACATGTTTAATGGGAAATGGTTCTGGACAAGGAGTTGCATGACCGATGAAAAATTATTTCGAGCAGGTATATGGATATCATAAGTCTCCCATGGATCTTGACTATTTGACAAAGAAAGCGGGTGTATACACAACATATGCATTGCACTTTATTCATCCTCATTACATTACATTTTGATTTTGAGTGTGAAATAGTGAATTAAATTGACTTATTTTCCTCCTTTCTTGGTTGAGATGATTTTAAAAAATGGTATGCTATTTTTAAGGCAGTTGTGATTTACTCTACTACTTGGCTGAGTTCTGGATATTTTACTTTCTTGATTATAATTGTCATTACATGTTGAATTTTCTTATTTAAAGTTTATTCTAATCTTACTGATAATTATTGAGGAAAGCAGTGCTAGGACCAACCCTCTCCATATCTTCTATAAATGGTCTGTTGATGATACTTTTGAGTATACATGCATGTTTTATCATACTTATTTTATACTTATTGCACCTTTAGTATGCAGGTTCGGTTTTAAATTTGAGTGATGTTTGAGTCATCGTGAACTTTAAGGAGACTTATCAGAGTTCAGGGTGAGTTATTTAGCTTCGGCAGCACTGGATTCTAGCTCTATTTTATATTTTTCTTATCTTTCTTCCTTTCAGGAAGTTTTGTAGTATTTATACTTGTATTTTTGAACTTTAGTCATTTTTGTACTTGTATCACCGGTCTTGGAGATTGTCTTTATTTGCACGCATGTTATTATAACTTCAAATTTCAGACTTCTGATTTAATTACGTTAGTAATAAATTTTTTCTCATTTCTGATGTTACTTATCTTAAATGGTTTGCAATGAAGGTTAGGTGCGACCTAATAGGATTTTGGATCGTCACATGTAGCTCGTCACACTTATGTGCAAGTGTGACTTATCACCCACTTGAAAAGTTAGATAATGTGAAAAATAATAAAGGTAGAAAGCATTTTCCTTTTGTTCTCCCTTCATTCTGCATTCCACTTCTAAAATCCTGCGAAGATTTCCTGTCAATTCAATGCCTAGAGGTCATAAATATCATCTCATTTAATTTTATTTGAAAGAAATACATGCCTACACCAATAATTATAGATTCCATCGAAGATTAGCTTTAATTTTTACTAATTTTGGATATACTATATTCATAAATCTGAAATGAAACTTTTCTAGTTTGAGTATTTGTCAAAAACCTGCCTTTTTTCCCCTTGTGAAAGGTTCAGATTAAGGAAATGAATATGTGAACTACTGTCGTGATTGTCCGTATAAGATTTATAGGTAATGCATTTTGTTTGTCTTTCTAGGCCTTGTACTCTGGAAAAATGACAACTACCGTACTTAAATTAGATAATATGACAGTGGAATTTGCATTTAATTGGAAAAAATGAAACTTAAAACCATCTAAATCCTTGTTTCATCTCCTATGAAACTTTTTTTTTTAAAATAAAAAGAATAAGATTTAAGCAGAGAGTAAGATAAGAATTTAGATGATTACCTTGGTTTCTTGTTGAAATAGTATTGTTCTATAGTTCCGATCCCCTTTCTTGTTTCTCTAGAAGTTTGTTTATGTTTTATTGAAGTAATTCTCTATATAGTATGTTAGGCTAAAGATTGATGGGTCCTCAATTTAGTAGTTAGTTAATGAGTTTGTTATTTGGATTGGGGAGTAGAAGAATGCCAATATCAGATAAGTTGGGAGGACATGTGGAGTACAATTAGAAGTAACAGGTACATAGAATAAAAGCCTTCCATATTGAGCTATTGATGCAGAGATGCAGGGTTAGGGAGACTATATCTCGAATGCTTCTTGACTAAAACTGTTATGTGCAATTGAGGTAAGTGAGAGTTGAACTTATTTGCTCAAGTGAATGATTGTTAATTCATTTTGTTAGTTAAGTTGCATTCTGGGAATAAAAAATTTTTAAGGAGACTTTGATATTTCTGAGAACTTGTGGGTAAGGTAAATCGTTGAAGTTAAGTTAGTAACTTTACGAGTAAATATCTCAAAAGTTCAGTTAATTATGAGAAATTATATGGCAAATTCTTTAACTTTATTTTGTCAATAGGGTCATCAACTTAAAGTTTTTCTCTTATAAAATCATTCAATTAAATTTTATCTTTAAAATCTACTATAACAAATAAATAATTTATTTTTATGTCATATAGACATGAACCGCATGAATTCGGAAAGATGGCAAGGAAAAGTAAGAGCTTCTCTATTTTTGAAATTTGTATGATAAGTTCTTAATATTTTTATCTTGTGAAAAAGGTGTTATTTTGCTTTGGCATTTAAAAGTGTAAGTTGTATTTATTTAGTAAAAGAAAATTGCATATTGATTGTAGCTTTTGGTTTAAAATTTGGAGTGCCTAATTAAAAAGATTTAAGGCGTTTTATCCTAAATAATCCCTTCTATTTTGAAAATTTTCTTTATATTGCTTAATTTTAAGAATTCTTAAAAAATAATTTTAATTTAATAATATTTTCAAAGGGATCGAAGGAGATCTATCATTTGGTTTTTATATAATCAAGAATAATTAATTTTCTCTTGATCTTTATGTATTGGAATTAAAGAATAGTACATTTTCTCGTGTTTAGTACACTTAGTCATATATATATTTTCTTAAGAAATTTAATCCCTTCATAATTAATGATTTAAAAAAACAAAAAAAACATTTGAGATAGTCAGTTATATGAAATTGGAAATTAAATTATGATTGAAATAAAAAGTGATAGAAAAAATATTTTTAAAAATTAATTAGAAAAACAAATTCAAATGAAAATTTGCCTTATTTTTAGGTTAATTTATAATGACAAGAATTCTTACCAAAATAAATTATTGATCATTTGAAAAAAAAAAATTTAATACTTTTGTTAGTAATTATGTTTAGATGCAATTTTTATTCACCTAATTAAAAAAACATTACGTTATTAAATACTTAATTAAATCGTTTGAATTTTAAAGTTTAATTATAAAGTGTGTTATTAATTATTTGATAAATAGTAGAAAAATTATAGGGGGTACATGGCATAAAAAATTCGTTTACTTTGTCATATTAGATTCTTTAGATAATAAATTTAATTGAGTGATTTTATAAAAAGAAAAACCTAAATTGAGTGACCTTTCAAGATATTTACGTGTAACTTTACTATTACTATATGTTGGAGATATCAGGGTATAAGTCAGCTGAAAGATAATGTTGAAGATTAGAGCGGAGGCTAGTTTATACTCCATCGATCTTCCTCGTAGTTGTCGAGAATAAGATTTCACATATTTTTAAAAAAATTTTTTTAATTTTTTTAATTTTTTTATCTTTTTTGATTTTTTTAATATTTTTAATTATATTAGTTTTTTTTTGTTTTTGTGGTTTTTTTTTTTTCTCGTAATTTTAAAAAAATTAATGTTAAGGGTAAAGTTAAAAAAATATAATTAATTCTCTCTTAATTTTTTAAATTAAGAGTTACTCCCTCTATTACATTTTAATTACTAGGATAAGATTTTCACACCAATTAAGAAGAAATTAATAGGGATGGTATTTGACTAATATAACTCTATTAATTTTTTTGAAAACATACAATAATAATTCTTTCACATTTTTAAATTACTTTAAGTACTAAGGGTAGAATTGAAAAAACATGATCAATTATATCTTGAATTTTAAAACTAGCAAGTATTTTGAAATAACTATTTTTAGTATATTTAGTAATTAAAATGGAACGAAAAAAATATTTGAGAACAACTATTTTTATTATACTAATTTGAATTGAAAATTCCAAAATTTCTATTAAGCTTTGTCCAGAAATATTTCAGAATCTCTGCACGTCTTTTCAACATTCTCTATTCAAAACTTGCAAAAGAAATGTGCCTCACGTAATGTTATCCAAGCTAACTACTTTGAATGAAACATTATTCCGGAAATGGACACACTTTTTAGAATTTTTCTTTTACTTTTTTTTATATTCCAACTTTGGATGATCTAATTCTTCTTCTAATATACAATGGTGCAGCTTTAGAAATTCTGGATCATCTATGTATTTTGTGTAGATGCTAAGAGAATAGAATTTTGGCAAATCCTATTCACAGTGCAATAATTATTTATCAAAAATTCGGTATAATTGAAGTTATAATGAGATCAAAAATACATGATATGATTTAACTGAGTTCGGCATCGAAACGGAAAAAAATTTTTTAGAAAATTTCAAAACAGACAGTAGATTTCGGGGTTAACTAAAACAGGCACCTCGTTGCTGAGGCAACGAGGTGCTATTAAAAATTTTAAAAAAAATTATTGAACCTCATTGAATAGCCAACGAGGTGCCATTTAATATTTTTTTTCTTACTTTGAACCTGCAAAAGAAAATGAATAAAAATATATATATTTGAAAGAACCTCGTTGGAATGCCAATGAGGTTCCATTAATTTATTTTTAACTTTTTACCATGTGATATGAAATTTTAAAAATACCTGGTAGAAAACAGTAAACAATACATGTGAACTTTGCACTATTTCTACTATATTGACTGGAATTTTTTTTTAATTTCTTATCACATGCTAAAAAGTTTTTAAAAAAAAACCAAAAAAAAAAAAAACGACGCTGTCCAACGAGATTCCTTCAGATATATATTTTTCTATTCATTTTCTTTTGCATGTTCAAAGTAAAAAAAATTAAATGGAACCTCGTTGGCTGTACAACGAGGTCCAATAATTTTTTTTTCAAAAAAATATTTTTAATAGAACATCATTACCTCAGCAACGAGGTGTTCATTTTGGTTAACCCCAAAAGCAACTTTCCGTTTTAAAACTTTCTAAAAAGAATTTATCCGTTTCAGAGTCGGACTCTGATTTAACTCATAGAATCGATATTAGATAAGTAAATTCAACGAAATGGTAAGACCCAAAGCCGTTAGTTTGAATATAATACAGATAGTTAAATTGCAGCTTCCGAATTCAATGCTTCTGGTATGTGTGTTCTTGGTAAACTTCCCTTTTATTACTATAACTATTAAATCAGTAAACAAAGAGAGAGATATCGAGAGATTTGATAAGAGCGAAAAATAAAAATATAGTCTTGTCTATTTTAGAATCTACCTTTTTACAAGTAACAGTCGCTATTTATAGGCACTAGCTAGAGTACAATGACCAATAAAATGGCTTCAATTTGGCCCTATAATGCATCGGCCAATGAAAATACTCTACCTGTACAATATTGTTGCATGTGCCAGCTATCAACTAGTTGTGATTGGTGGGATTCTTATACGATTTCGCCTACGTGTAACCATCCCTTTCTCTATGATTTTGAGCCACGAACATGGTACCGGGTCCGGTCAACATTCTCCTTTATAATTTTACTTCGCTCAATATCCTGGTAGATATTCCTAATTTGGATGATATGCAACAATTCTGAATATAATCACTGAAACCTTCTTTTTGTTTCTTCGGTTGTTTAACTTGACTTTTACTCATCAGTGATACTTTGACTCTACATCGCACCATCTTGCTTTGGCTACCGGTTCGATATAGTCTTTCCCCATATAGATAGTACCCTCAGTTTATGGATACTTAGCAGGCAATAACCGGAAAGCGGAAGAGATTTTGAGACTTCTTTAGATGAGAAAAGCACTGAAAATATTTTTTGCCAGCTTAAAAGACCTCCCTTCTTCATTTCCAATGTAATCGACATGCGTCATCCAACCCGTAGTCTAGAAATATTGTGTTAATCGAGGTTTTGATTGCCTTCTCCCCTAGAAATAACATTTTTTTTCACATTTTCTCAATTTACTATCTTGATCTCCAGCATTTTCTCTTCACCTCTAATTTTCCAGATCTTCATATTGTCGCACCCTATTTCGAACTGATTCAAAATAATTCATGACTTTATGGCTCTTTTACCTAGTTAAAAAAAGGGCTCAAAGTCGCCACCTAATTTTAAGGATTTACTAGGAAACTTATGTGTCTTGCAAATAGCTAACTCTATTAGTCTACTAAACCAGTGAGATTCTAGGAAAGGGCTTTATTTACTCCAAATGGAAGGTGCTAGGCACCCTTGAAAGCCTATCTGAAAATAGTCCTTAAATTTAGTCTAAGATATGCTAGGGGATCATTACTCTCATTATTACCAGTTAAAAAGGTATTAGAAAAGAGTATAGAAATGGGTTTTTTTTAAAAATAATTTGAAACTAATTTGGGAACTACAAAATGTATGAAGTATTTAAAATATACAGGGGATATATGTAAAATATACATAAGTGATATACATAATATGCATATATTAATAAGTATTAGTCCAAATAAAGTAAGAAAAATGTAGTAAAATAGTTAAAAGGCTTTATAGTTAAAATGTATGAGGCTTGTAAAAAGAAAATTTAAATAATATATATATGTATACGAAAATGATATACTTGTAATTGATAAAATATATTGTGAAGTAGTTGTAAAATTGTAATGACCCATCTTTGATCATTATAGAGCCTCGATGACATTGGCGTAAGGATTCAAAATTTGCGGATCTAGCTTCTTCTTTTTTTAAATAAGAGATTATTTTATTAATTGACTTGATGGGTTGATTCAAAATCTCAGGAAGCAGGATCACGGTGCGAATGATCCTTCGCTGTAACGGGACCGCTGCAGCGGAAGAGTATCGTTGTAGCGGATGATGCGAGGCAAAAATTCAGTTTAAGTCAGAATTTTGAAGTTTTTCACCCCATAAAAACTTAAGAGCAGAAGGGCGATTTTCTAAGGATTTAGCAGTTTCTCCTTCCCAAGGTATGAGTTGTAGCTCTTTCTTTCCCTCGTTCGATTCCCTAACACCCAGAATCAAAGATAGTTTTTAATGGTAAATTCCTAGCTAAGAACCCTAGGTTTGTGAAAACTAGGGTTAGGATTATGGGAACAATTGGGTGTTAATTCCTAGTCAAAAAGTGGTAAATTAGCACTTTATAGAGTGAATGTCATAGAACATTGTTTTAGTGATAGTTCGAGACTTAGAATTTGGTGAATTTGAAGCCCTTAACATAAAACTGTTTTAAGAGGGTTAGAGGAGTAAAAACCCCATGACCTAGGTTGGAATGATCATTATAGATTTGTGTTATGATAATTTAGCTTGTGATAATCGAATTAGACCGTAAACAACAGGTAGAATGGAGTGAGTTGAGTTCTCAAACCCTTGAATCGAAGAAGTATCCCATTTATTGATTCCTTAATGTCTTCTTTCTAGACATTGAAAATTTATAGGCGTTGAGAAAAGGCAAAGCTCCCTCGGAGTAGCTGCATATTCCAGTTCTGTGATCCAAGTAGGTTATGGTTTACCCTTGTGTTAGACTGTAATTAATGAATCGTATACATGTGTATGATTATTTTACAATTGATGAGGGTAGAGGGATCATAAAATATGGTGAAGTGATGAAAAACTTTTAGTGATGTAACTATAAAAGTGGAGGATTAATCCTAACTACGAGAACATGTGGATGAGTGAA
The DNA here is from genome assembly GCA_018107945.1 of Datura stramonium. Lineage (NCBI taxonomy): Eukaryota > Viridiplantae > Streptophyta > Magnoliopsida > Solanales > Solanaceae > Datura > Datura stramonium. The sequence goes on from JACEIK010004851.1 coordinate 73,247, forward strand.
ACCTAGTTGATGGCTAATAATGGGGGTGTACTCTTGATGTGATGTTCTTGATGAAATACTCTTGAAGTGATGTCCTTGATAAGACACTCTTGAGGTAATGTTCTGAATAGCAAATTTTGATGGCATGTGATTGTAGTTGCTCTTGATTGTATATTTTGGTGGTGTAATCTTAATGATATAATCTTGAGAGAATGATCGTAATAGTATAAATAAAGGGAAGAAGTAAGGTGATCAGACCTAGTTTGATTATATGAGCTTAATATTGTAATTTAATTATTATGAAAAAAACGTAAGGCTGGTAGTATAAATTAACTAGCATAAAATGAATTTCAGGTAAGAGAAGAACGGGTATTTATGAGAAACCATAGTAGCAGGGTTGAGTAACTATGTCCGTATTATGTTGAAATGATTATTGTGCATTAACAAATTTTTCTTGTGAATGAATATGTTAAATGGACGATAATAGGACCAAGTAAGTTAACTTGAAATGAGAACTAATACGAATAATATTTTTATCAATATTGAAAGAGCCTGTTTATGTGATAGATCCTTATGTGAGAGGGTAGGAAAGGTTGAACCGACGAATTATGAAGGTTACCTTGTGCGTTTTATTATTGTGATAGACAACGCGAGACTTGACTAATTGATAAATAACTAGAAAGATAGAAGGTTAGGGTTACGAGGAGTTAGACTTTATATAAGTGATGTATATCTATGTGGATTAACGATATGATTAATTGGTCTTCGGACGGTGATTGTGATGGATGTGATGATGATTTAGTTGCATTCTATGAATGAACCCCGAGACGAATAAATGTGGTTTGTTGTTGTAAAAATTAAGTGCAATTGTAATAATCAATATATATTTATGAGGGGTCATCTGTGTTTATTAAATTAATAGCATGTTAAATTATGCTGATGATTTCTGATTTATATATCTTTCTGAAATGCCCTATGAGTGAATTGAATGAAATGTACAATAAGTTATGCTAATGAATGTTGGTTGACATATCACCCAGGTGATCATATGAGATGACTGATAGATAAGCATATTGGATATATTGATGAATGTTGGATAATAAGTTCTTATCCTGAGATGAGAGACTCATGTCCAAGGTGAGTATTTGAACGAGCGGATTAGTGTGTGTATAAGTACTTGGATATAAGTGGATCATGCCCGAGGTGAGCATCCAGGAGAGTAGTATGGTATGAGTACATAGACAGGTATCATATGATGTTCATACGGCTGGTGTACGGGTAAGAGTACACAGACGAGTATGATATGGTGTTCATATGGATGGGTGTACAGTACATAAATTTTTAGAATCTCCTACAGGTCATGACCGGAACAGCAAGTATAAGACCCTCTAGCATGTGTGTATAGTGATATGATGGAGGCGTGTCCTTGGTACATCATCAATGATATGATTGTGATAGAGATCGGTACAGGTATGTTATGATATACATATAGCTATGTAACAAAGTTTAATGGCAAGAATAACATCGATATGTGTACAAATATTTGATGAGATAAAATTAATGATGACAAGTCTGATTACCGTGTGTTCAGTGTGCATGTGATCTGATACATAATTATGTCTTGCTTGTATTGTAATTCTTGATGTTTTGATAAAATTAATTGTGTATGAGTTAATGTTGCGTTCACAATCATGGGGTAAATGTAATTACGTGTTGTTTCTGGGTTGACCTTGACTGTGAAAATATTTCATAAATAGGGAGAATAAATCGAATAATTATGATAAGATAAAAAGTGGTGAAGTGTATATTTAATTGGGTGTAGATTGCTACAGTTTTATGTGATGTTAGACATTGTGTAATTGATAAGGTGTTGAAAGAAGTAAGGTTGCCAGCGAAGCCGAGTTACTGCCTAGAGCAGTATCGCTGCAACGATAGAATTTTCACTGCAACGGTCAAGTTACTGCTGCAGCGAGGCCTAACTAAGTACAAGCTAGCCCTTGTAGCTAAGTTGGGTAGAGAAATATGGATGTATTGTTAAATAACTGGGGGAAATAAAGAGTAAGAAATTGGCTTGATTTAAAAACTGAATTATTGATTGCATATTAATTTTATGTTGTTGCGTAAACTAATTGTAGTCGGTTGATGATGCGTACCAGTACGTGTGGTATAGTGATACTACTCTTGATACACCTTTTTGGGTGTAGGTTGTGGCAGATTTTGAAGTTTCATGATTGACACAACATATTCAGCATCGGCTTCCGCATTTCTTCCGTAGGCGAAGCTGTGTTATTTTATTTGTCAATATTTCAAGTAGAGCTCTTCTACGTGCCTAGACTAAACCTTGAGAGAGTCATGAGTTTTTAATAAATTCTTATTGTAAAATTTAATATTGTTGATTTATGTAAATAAATGAGAAATTTTGATACTTTTAGGTGACGTTCAAAAAGGATTTTCTCCTATCAAGTTAGAGGCGATGTAGGTGCCCGCATGACCCCCCTATTTGGGTCGTGAAAAAATAGTGTACATGTAATATATAG
>JACEIK010004851.1:108849-123882 GCA_018107945.1 Datura stramonium
CAAGAAGTTGTTATAAATAAAATTATCATTTTATAAAAATTTTATAAAAATATGATCATATATATCTTTCTTAGGATTTTTAGTAGATTATTGAAATGACCTGTATGTCGTTACAAAGGAAAACTGACTTAAAACACTAAAGGGGCTAGAATATGAATAAAGAAGTATCGTGGACTGAACTAATAAAAGTTGGTGGTTTTGCGGGAGCTACTGATTACGGGGAACCGCTGCAGCGGTAGTTTTTCTGCTGCAGCGAGTCCATTACCACAATCGAAGGCCCACCGTGACCACCAAGAGGAATACCACAGGATCCGCTGTGGCGGCATCTTGGGCGCTAAAGCGGGTCCACTGCAGCGGACGACGGGAGGCAGTAAATAGGTTTAAAATGAAATTTCAGAGATTTTACCCCATAATCCTAAGGGACAAAGTTTGAGAGCTCTGGTGGAAATTTTATAGGGCTAGAGCAATTTCTTATTCCAAGGTAAGATTTTCGTGTTAATCTTTCCATCTTGTGATTCTCTAACACCTAGAATTAAAGATAGTCGTTAATGGTGAATTCTTATTTAAGAATCCTAGGTTTGTGAAAACTAGGGTGAGGGCTATGGAAATGATTGGGTGATGATTTCTAGGCCTAAAAGTGGTAAATTAATACTTTCTAGGGTGAATGTTATTATAGAGCATTGTTTTTGTGATAGTTTGAGACCTAGAATTCGGTGAATCTGAAACTACTAACCTTAAAAACTGTTTAAAGAGTTTTAGAGAGGTAAAAACTTCATGAACTAGGGTTGAATGATTGTTGCAGATTTGGATTATGATAATTTAGACTATGATTATCGAATTAGGCCGTAAACAACAAGTTGAATGGAGTGGGTTGAGTTCCCAAACCCTTGAATCGAAGAAGTGTCCAATTGATTGATTCCTTAATGTCTTATTTCTAGACTTTGAACGTTCGGAGGCGTTGAGAAAACGCGAAGCTCCCGCGGAGTAGCTGCATATTTCAATTTTGTGATCCAGGTAGGTTATGGCTTACCTTTGTGTTAGACTATAATTAGTAAATAGTATACGTTTGTACTATTGGTGTACAATCGATGAGGGTAGAGGGATCATAAATTATAATGACTTGATGAAATACTTGTAGTGACGTAGCTATAAAAGTGGAGGATTAATCCTAACTACGAGGACATGTAGATAAGTGAAACCTAAATGATGATTAGTAATGGGGAGTGCACTCGTAATATGATGTTCTTGACAAGTACTCTTGATTTAATATTCTTGATAATGTGTCCTCAATATAATGATCTTGGTAGTGGAATCTTGAGCTGATATCTTGATAGCAGGTGTTGATGACGTGTGATTATAATTGTTATTGTTTTTGATGGTGTATTTGATAGTATAAATTATGAATATATCTTTGTGCATATGTTGTATAAAAGGAGAGGAACAAGAATGAAGTAAGGTGAATAAACCCAATGGGGTTATGTGAACTTGTTGGTGCTCTTTTATATGTCATGAATAAGAAGGTGAATCGGTGATGTAAATTAACTAGCGTAGAACGAATCTAAGATAAGAAAGAACAAGTAATTGTAAGAATTCTAGTTAACAAGGTTGAGTGATTCAGACTCGATTTTATCTAATTAATTTTATGTGTTGATGAATTAGCTTGAAAAAAATTAGAAATACTAATGGGGAGAAGTTCAACCCAAATAGACTGCCTTAAGTTGGAAAGTCACAAAATTAAGGTGTTAGATAAGGTTGAAAGAACCTGAATGAATGATGGGTCCCTAGGTAATATGAGGGTTGGCAAATTTGGCCTGGAGAATTGTGAATAGTATCTTTGTGATGGCTTAATTGTGAATTTTGATTGAAGCGGGACTACGTATTTAATAATTGATAACTAATACCTTAATAAGTAACGGTATAGGAAAAATCACTTCTTAAACTAGATAACTGGTAAATGTGGTGAGTTGTGGGTATAGCTAATGGGTCTTCATTCCTTGATCGTGTAGAATAATTTTGATATTTTATATGAATATAGATAAGGTTTGAGAATCTCAATATGTTGATTGTCACGGTGAGAGTTAAGAAAAATCAAGATAAACAATATGTGTTATGTGGTGTCATATGTGTTGACCAAAAGAAATACTTGATGAACTATGCTGATGATTATTGATTTATATACCTTGTTGAGTGGTCACCTGAGTTGACTGAGTGGATTTGCATGATACATATGTTGCTTGTTGTTGATTCATTACTCTTTCTAAATGGTCACATGAGTTGACGAAGTATAATGTATGAAACACTATGCTGAGGATCCGTGGTTGATAAATGGGTTTACCAAGCTGTCATATGAGTTGACTGATTGATATCATGTTGCATATGTTGATGAGTGAGGAATAATAGATTCTTACCTTGTGGTGAACGTGAATGAGATTGTTGGTATACCTTACCTTGAGATGAGAGGCTCGTGTTCGAGGTGAGCATCCGAACAAGCAAAGTCGTATGTGTATGAGTATTTGGATATAAGTGGCTCGTGCTCGAGGTGAGAATCCGGGCAAGCAGTATGAATGGGTACACCGACAGGTATGACTAAATGTTCATATAGCTGAGTGTATATATATGAGTACACAGACAGGTATGATTCATTCGGCTGGGTGTACAGTACATGAATTTCTAGAGTCCCCTGTAGGTCATGACTGAAATGGCAGAAATAATACCCCCTGGCATGTGTGTACAGTAATGTGACGGAGGTGTATGTCCGTCACATTATCGATGATATGATTGTAACAAAGAAAAGTACACGTATGTCATGATATACATATGACTGTGAGGCAGAGATCAATACAGGTATGTTTGATATACATACGGTTGTGAGATAAAGATCAGTATAGCTATGTTTGATATACATACGGCTGTGTGAAAAAGTTCAGTTATAAGTACGACACTGATATGGGTACAAATACTTGATATGATAAAATTGATGATGACAGTTTTATTTACCGTGTGTTAGTGTGCATGTGATCTGCCGCATAACCATGTCATATTGTTTTATAAGTCTTGTTGTTTGATGAAATTGATTGGGTTAAGTTAATATTTGCGTGTACAATCATTGAATAAATATCGTTGCTGGATTACTCCTGACTATGAGAATTTTCATGAAAAGGGAAAATAAATTGAATGTTTGTGATAAGATGAAAAGTTGTGAAGTGTATATTTTATTGAGTATAGATTGTTGCAGTTTTATATTATGTAATCCTTGTTTGATAAGTAAGGTTACCAGTGATGTCGAGTTACTGCCTGGAGCAGTACTGCTACAGCGAAAGAATTCCTGCTGCAGCGAGACCGCGGCAACGGTCAAGTTACCATTACAACGAGGCCTAAACAATGTGCAGACTAGCCTTTATGGCTAAGCTAGATAGAGAAATACAAATACATGATTAAATAACTGTCGTGAATAAATAGCAAAGTAATTGTCTTGGTAAATTACTGATTGCATATTAATTTTATGCTGTTGTGTAAACTATTGTAGTCGGTCGGTGATGCCTACCAGTACATGTAGTGTACTGATACTACTCTTGCTGCACCTTTTTGGGTGTAGGTTGTGGCAAGTGAATTGTAGCTTCATGATTGACGAGGCGATACTCAACATCAACTTCTTCATTTTCTTCGTAGGCAATGTTGTGTCTTTTTACTTGTCAGTATTTTAAATAGAGCTCTTGTACCTGTCTAGACTAGATTATTGGGAGAGTCAAGGTTTTGGGGAGCATTTTCTTTTTATTTTAATAGTATTTCAATAATAATGTTGGTTGGTGTAAGTTTATGAGATTCATAAATATTATTTCAATTAATTAAAAAGAGGGTTCTCCTATCGAGTCAGAGTCGATGTAGGTGCTCGCATGACCCGCCCAATTGTGTCATGACAAGTTGGTATCAGCTCATCTAGGTTATCGGTCTACAAGTATAAGAGAAATGTTGAGTAGACTCCTGCGGATTGGTGTGTAGACGTCCACATCTAATCTTCGAGAAGTTATAAGGCATCTAGGAAGTTCTCACTTTATTCTTTCCTATCGTGTCGTCCGAGTGTGTTGATTACCTGGTTGAGTCCAATTGGTATCTCAACGGGCTCAATTGGTATCTATAAGATTTCAATTGGTATCTGGCGATGTAGCCATGCTGACGGGTTAGTTAATGAGGAAGTGTGAAATATTGATGATAATGAAGTGTAATAAGGGTGGCAAAGGGAGATCAATGTTGACCAGAGGAACGAATAGCCCTGTTTGTGTTCTTGTTATACCCCGAGAATTCAAAGATCGTACCCGAAAGTTGAAAAGGAGAAAAACTGGAAAATGGCCCTACAGTTGTAGAACGAGTTGTTGGACGACTCGTCAGGAGACCCTACGAGTCGTCAAGTGACACGTGGGGAGGCCTGGGGAAATGAAGAATCGAGGTCCCCACGAGGGAGAGAACGACTCGTGGTCAGCCACCACGAGTCGTTATGTCACTCATGGGGTGATATGGAATTAAATTGGAAGAAATATCCAGTGTACCTAACGGATGGGACCCCACGAGTCGTGGCTAGTCCCAACGACTCGTGAGGTGAGTCGTGATCAAACAAATTAGTTTTTCATGAATGTTAAGGCAGTGTACATGACGGAAGGTGACCATGAGTCGTGATCTCGAGGAACGAGTCGTTATGTCCCCCGTTATGAGTCCCAGCAGATCAGTTAACTAGTGCACTTAACGGGCAACTCGATGTGTCATTGCCCATCCTGACAAATTGTCAGGTCACCCATTAGGGTCACCTGGCAGTTATTTTCTGCGAAATATTAAGGGCCTTCTCGTAATTTCCTAAGTTTCTAAGACCTATACTACGTCGTTTAAGACTCGTTTTAGTGGGTTATAAGTAGGGGAAAACCTATTCTAAGTCATTCTTCCCATGCATGCAAGTTTGAAGGTTTGAAGAGGAGATTCAAGGCAAAATCTCAAGGTTTCCATTGGAATCTCATTAGAGGCTATTAGAATTCACCATTTCCAGGTATGTAAGGCTATGAGTGGGTGTCTTTTTCCACACTCATGTCAAATTTCTATCAAATGTGATAAATTGTCTATGACCAAGTAAGGAGTTTTACCCAATTGCATAATTCTCCAATCTCTACACATGGGTATGATTAAATTATAGTTATATTGATGAATTGTGAAGCTTGGGTAGATTTTAAATTTGTTTTCAATCCAAATTGTAATTTCTAACTTATGAAATTGAATGCCCATGGATGAGAAGTTCATGTAAGAGGAAATTGATGTTGAATGTATGATGATGATGAGATTTAATGACGAAAAGCGTGTTTCTAAAGCTACCCATGATTATTATATTGTTTTCAAAATAAAATGTGTAGATCCTAGTATGATAAAGCTTTGGGCAATGCCCACATGATGATTTAAAGTGATGATGTTCCTGACATAAGCTTACCACATTGTTTGAAGTGATATTTTTTCCCAATTTTTCGTAAATTCTAGCTTGTGGTATGTTGAGTTAAATATTTCTATATATAGCTTACCACATGATTTGGAGTAGATGCCCCACCTATGATTGAGCTTGTGGTATGATGAGTTAAATGAAGCTTCTCATATGCATGAATGTATAATTGAGATGTATCTCATTATCGAGATTTGTCAAAGGACAATGTTGAACTTCATTTTCATATGATGTCGAGTCTATGCATGATTTTGTCATTTAGCTTTGTCAATAGACAATGTTGAGCTTAATTTTATACGATGTTGAGTCATGCATGATTTTATATTGAGCTTCGTCATTAGAAGATGTTGAGCTTCGTCGTTAGAAGATGTTGAGTTTCGTTATATACGACGGAGAGCATTGCATGTTTTTGGGAGAAGAGTCTAGTACCGAGCGGGTTAAGGGTCGATCATCCTATGCCCCAGAACTACGCGCCAATGTAGGTTGATACTATTATATTTTTGGGACCTCCCTTGTGAGCTATCCCCGGCCCGATTGGCCCTTAAGCTGATATCGATATCATGGTATCGTCCATCGCCCTAGCAAGGTTATGGACGACTCTACCCATTTGAGTGTGATAGTTGGGACCACGTAAGCTCTATCGTGGTATGTCGGTTAAGTGACGAGTCTCCCACTGTCTATATCATTCAGATTTGCANCTATCGTGGTATGTCGGTTAAGTGACGAGTCTCCCACTGTCTATATCATTCAGATTTGCATATTCATTACTCATGATGATTACTTATGCATGCATGTTCAAAACGTAATGTTTGACTCATTGTTCAGCTTTTGATATGTTATGTTTCAGGTTTGAGTCATTCGAATAAATCGTGATGTTCTAAAGCTATGGATGGTCATGTTATGATAAGAGTACGATTTCAGAATGAATACATGTAGCATTCTACTTACACTTAAAAGCTAATGATATGTTATGAAATGTTTTAAATGATTTATTTTACTTAAGCGGTTTTACTTACCTTGCATACTCGGTACATTCTACGTACTGACCGCATACTTTCTATGCTGCATCGTTTCATGATGTAGGACCCAGTTCTTAGGTTCATCCCCGTTCGTAGTCGTTGTTCAGAGTTAGCACCTGCTTATTTGGTGAGTCCTCATCTTTCGAGGACTAGACCTTCAGTTGTTTTAGATGTTCTTTCAGTTTCAGTATTGTTGATCTAGTTGGGGGTGTTGTCCCATCAGCTCGTCCAGATTATAGAATCATCAAACTTAGACGTGTATTTAGCTTCAGATATTTATTTAGTTGTTATATTAAGTTTGACTTCCGCTAAGTTTAGAATATGTTTTCCTCATGTTTATTGAATGATTTATTTGAATGCTTATGCCATGGGTCAACTTGGGGTCTCTCGGGGTCCCTTGTCCTATGTCTATGATCCGGGCCTCCGTTTGGGTCGTGACAAACTTGGTATCAAAGCAATTGGATTGATGTGTCTTAGGGAGTCTGAAAGCCGCGTTAGGTAGAGTCTTTTTCATGGGTGTGAAGCGCGCCACACTTATGAAGAATAGGCTACTAGACGTTTTAGAAAATGTTCCCTTCTTTTATGATCTATGTCGTGTGATGAAAAGCCTTTCTATCCTTCTAATTTGTGCTATTCGCAATTGCAGAATCATGGCTCCTCAAAGGATGAATGGAAGGAGGAATGGAGGTGGTGAGGTCCACAAGGATGGAAACAGTTATGAGCATCAGCCAACCCCACAGTTCAGGAGCTAGCCACTCATGCTGAGTTCCGAGCTGCCATTCAGATGCTTGCACAGGCCTTGACCGCCCAGGTCAATTAGCAGGCCGTTGCGCATGTTTCGCAAAATGGCAATGCGGCAGCGGCTCGAGTCAGGGACTTCTTGAGGATGAACCCGCCGAAGTTTCTAGGGTCCAAGGTAGATGAGGACCCCCATGATTTCGTCGATTAGATTGTCAAGATCACCCAGGTTATGAGGGTGAGTAGTGTTGAGTGAGAAGAGTTGGCCTTCTACTAGATGAAGGGGGTTGCGCATATTTGGTTCCGCCAGTGGAAGGACAACAGGGTCACAGGAGAAGGTCCGATCACATGGGAGGAGTTTCAAGTTGCATTCCTAGATTGGTTCTTCCCTCTAGAGATGAGGGAGTTGAAGGCGGCCGAGTTCGTGAATCTAAATCAAGGAAGGATGATTGTTTAGGAGTACGCCCTTGAGTTAACCCGCCTATCTAAGTATGCCCCCGAGTTAGTGACCGACCAGCGGGTGCGGGTGAGCAGATTTGTGCATGGTATAGCAGGATATTTAGACAAGGGCTGCAGGACAGCTATGCTCCATCAAGACATGGACTTCCCTCGCATTGTGTCGTACGCTTAGCAGATGAGGCGGTATATTCGAGGGAGAGGAAGGCCAAAAGGGATAGGACTGAGGACCATTGATTCTCTCAGCAGAGGTTCAGTGGTGGACGCCGATAGCGGACCCACCAGAGATCATCAGCCCCAGCATCTTCAATGATGAGTGTGCCATCTAGGCCCAGACAGGATCAGAGAGGGAGAGCGTCAGGCTCGAGGGGTCATAGCAGTAGACCCGCAGACTCCAGCATTCCAGCTTGTCGCAGGTGCGACCGAGGGCACACAAGCCAGTGGTTGGCGGGGTCAGGAGCTTGTTTTGGATATGGGCAGCCTGGACACATGCTCAAAGATTGTCCCGCTGCAAGACAAGACCAGGTAGGGGGCCGAGGCCCAGCTTCTAGTTCAGCAACCCCTCCCCCACGCACAGCACATCAGGGGGCATCTACTAGCACAGCTGGCGGGCAGCGCCAGAACAGATTCTATTCCTTAGCCACTCGTCAGGAGCAGGAGGCCTCGCCAGATGTAGTCACCGGTATGTTGAGAGTCTTTCATGTTGATGTATATGCATTGCTAGATCTGGGGGCTACCCTATCTTTTGTGAAACCATATATAGCCAGTAGCTTCGGAGTCAGTCCCGATGTCTTATCAGAACCCTTCTCAGTTTCCACTCTAGTAGGTGACTCAGTTATAGCTAGACGAGTGTATAGAGATTGCCCAGTCTCAATTCTTCATAAGATCACCTCAGCAGACTTAATAGAGTTAGTCATGACCGATTTTGATGTTATTCTCGACATGGATTGGCTATTTGTATGCTATGGTTCAGTTAATTGTAGGACCCGGTCAGTAGAGTTTAGATTTTTGGGTAAGCCTGTCTTAGAATGGGAGGGTAGTTCAGCTGTGTTTGTAGGTCGATTTATTTCCTACCTTAAAGCCAGGAAGATGATTTCTAAGGGTTGTTTGTACCATCTAGTTAGGGTTAGAGACGTGGAGTTCGAAACCCCGACTATCCAGTCCATACCAATAGTACATGAGCATCTAGAGGTCTTCCCTAATGATTTGCCAGGTGTCCCTCCCGAGCAGGAGATTGATTTCGGTATAGATCTTCTTCCCAACATGCAGCCTATATTTATTCCGCCTTACAGAATGGCTCCAGTCGAGCTAAAAGAGTTGAAGGATCAGTTGAAGGACCTGTTAGATAAGGGCTTTATTAGGACAAGTAAGTATCGATGGGGTGCACCAGTGTTGTTTGTTAGGAAGAAGAATGGTTCGTTTCGGATGTGCATTGACTATCGGCAGTTGAACAAGGTCACTATCAAGAACAGGTATCCTTTATCCAGGATCGATGAGTTGTTTGACCAGCTTCAGGGTGCCAAGTATTTCTCCAAGATTGATCTCAGGTCCGGGTATCACCAGCTCAGGGTTCAGGAGAGTGACATCCCGAAAATCGCTTTCAGAACTCGGTATGGTCACTACGAATTTGTTGTTATGTCTTTTGGACTAACCAATGCTCTTGCAGCTTTTATGGATCTAATGAATAGGGTGTTCAAGGAATATTTGGACATGTTCGTGATTGTGTTCATTGATGACATCCTTATATACTCTCGGAGCGGGAGGAGCATGCCGCTCACTTGAGGATAGTGCTTCAGACCCTCAAGGATCGTCAATTGTATGCAAAGTTCAGCAAATGTGAGTTTTGATTGGACTCGGTGGCATTTCTAGGCCATGTGGTATCAGGAGAGGGATAAACGTAGACTCTCAGAAGATCGAGGCGGTAAAGAACTGGCCCAGACCGGTGAACCCATCGGATATCAGGAGCTTTTTGGGCTTAGCGGGTTACTATCGGAGATTTGTGGAGGGTTTTTCATCTATTTCCGCACCATTGACTAAGTTGACTCAAAAGAAGGTGAAGCTTCAATGGTCGGAGGCTTGTGAGAAAAGCTTTCTAGAGTTGAAGACCCAACTCACTTCAGCACCAGTGTTGACCTTGCTTGAGGGTACCGATGGTTTTGTGGTGTATTGTGATGCTTCACGAATCGTACTCGGGTGTGTGTTGATGAAGCATGGGAATTTGATAGCATATGCCTCGATACAGTTGAAATTTCATGAAAAGAATTACCCAACTCATGATCTCGAATTGGCCGCGGTGGTGTTTCCATTGAAGATATGGCGGCATTACTTGTATGGGATCCACATGGATGTATTCATAGATCACAAGAGCTTGCAATATGTGTTCACGTATAAAGATCTTAATCTTCGGAAAAAGGAGGTGGTTGGAGTTACTAAAGGACTATGATATGAGTGTTCTTTACCACCCGGATAAGGCTAATGTGGTGGCGAATGCACTTAGTAGACTCTTTATGGAGAGTGTGTCCCATGTGGATGAGGGAAAGAAAGAGTTGGTGAAAGATGTCCATTGACTTGCAAGGTTGGGAGTTAGATTGGTTGACTCGACCGATGGTGGCATTGTTGTGCAAAATGGATCAGAATCGTCCTTGGTGGTTGATGTCAAATCTAGACAAGATGAGGACCCGATTTTAGTAAATCTGAAGGAAGTCATTCGAAGTCAAAAAGTGGAGGTCTTCTCCCAAGGGGGAGATGGTGTACCAGGGTCGTCTATGTGTTCCAGATGTCAATAATTTGAGGGACTGGATATTGCATGAGGCACATGGATCTGGGTATTCTATCCATTCGGGTACCACCAAGATGTATCATGACCTGCGGGAAATATATTGGTGGAACGGCATGAAGAAAGATATTGCAGAATTTGTAGCCAAGTGCCCGCACTGTCAGCAAGTGAAAGTTGAGCATCAAAGGCCGGGAGGCGTATTGCAGGATATTAGCATTCCCACTTGGAAGTGGGAAGAGATTAATATGGATTTCATTACCGGTCTACCTCGTACTCGCCGACACTATGATTCCATTTGGGTGGTGGTCGATAGGTTGACCAAGGTTGCACACTTCCTACCAGTCAAAACCACATATTCAGCGGATGAGTACGCCAAATTGTATATTTGGGAGTTGGTTCGACTTCATGGAGTTCCCTTGTCTATTATCTCAGATCGAGGTACTCAGTTTACCTCTCAGTTTTGGCGGTCTTTTCAAAAAGGGCTTGGGAGTCAGGTTAAAATCAACACAGCATTTCGCAAACGGATGGGCAGGCGGAGTGGACAATTCAAACTCTCAAGGACATGTTAAGGGCTTGTGTGCTGTACTTTAAAGGTAATTGAGATGATCACTTGCCTTTAATTGAGTTTTCTTACAATAACAGCTAATACTCCAGTATTCAAATGGCGTCGTTCAAGGCTCTTTATGAGCGGAGGTGTAGATCGCCCATCGGATGGTTTGAGGTTGGTGAGGCAGCTATAATAGGGCCAGACTCGGTTCACGAGGCTATGGTGAAGGTTCAGTTGATAAGGGACAGGCTAAAGAATACTCAGAGTCATCAAAAGTCATATGCGGATGAGAGAAGAAGAGATTTGGAGTTTGAAGTGGACGATTGGGTATTTCTAAAGGTATCTACCATAAAGGGAGTCATGCGGTTCGGAAAGAAAGGAAAACTTAGTCCCCGCTATATTCGTCCCTACCGGGTTATGAGAAGAGTTGGTAAGGTAGCGTATGAGTTGGACTTGCCCTCAGAGTTATCTTTAGTTCATCCCGTCTTTCATGTATCGCTCTTGAAAAAGTGCTTGGGTGATCCAACTTTAGTAATCCCGGTGGAAAATGTTGGTGTGGGAGACAGCCTCAACTACGAGGAAATCCCGGTTGCAATCTTGGATCGTCAGGTTCGGAGGCTGAGGAACGAAGAGGTGGCTTCGGTGAAGGTGTTGTGGAGAAACCAGCATGTTGAGGGAGCTATGTGGGAAGCCGAAGCGGCTATGACAGCTAGATACCCCCACTTGTTCCCTACCGGCTCAATTTCAATTTGAGGTATAAGTTTTTGCCCTAATTATCTAATCAGTTTCCATGTTCAGTTCATGTGTGCAAGTTTGAATTATGTTATGATACATGTATGTGGTGTTTAAATTCAGTTCAGCTGTGTAGTTCTTTTCGGAGGTAGTCATTCCATCAGTTTTCGATTTAAATAATCAGTATTTGCATATGAAAATCTCATGCTAATGTTTTCTGCTTGTTTCTAACATTCGAGGATGAATGTTCCCAAGGAGGAGATATAGTTATACCCCAAAAAATTCAAAGATCGAACCCGAAATTTGAAACGGAAAAAAATTGGAAAATGGCCCTGCAGTTGCAGAATGAGTCATTGGACGACTCGTCAGGAGACCCCACGAGTCGTCAAGTGACTCGTGGGGAGGCCTGGGGGAAATGAAGAATCGAGGTCCCCATGAGGGAAAGAACGACTCGTGGTCAGCCACCACAAGTCATCATGTCACTCGTGGGGTGATGTGGAATTAAATTGGAAGAAATATCCAGTGTACCTAACGGATGGGACCCCACGAGTCGTGGCCAGTCCCAACGACTCATGAGGTGAGTCGTGATCAAACAATTTGGTTTTTCATGAATGTTAAGGCAGTGTACATGACGGAAGGTGACCACGAGTCGTTGGTCTATAGGAACGAGTGTTTTGTCCCTCGTTACGAGCCCAGCAGATCAGTTAACCAGTGCACTTGACGGGCGACTCGACATGTCGTTGCCCGTCCTGACGAATCGTCAAGTCACCCATTAGGGTGACTTGGCAGTTATTTTCTACGAAATAGTAAGGGCCTTCTCATAATTTTCTAAGTTCCTAAGACCTATACTACGTCGTTTAAGGCTCGTTTTAGTGGGTCTTAAGCAGGGGAAAACCTATTCTAAGTTATTCTTCCCATGCATGTAAGTTTGAAGTTTTGAAGAGGAGATTCAAGGAAAAATCTCAAGGTTTCCATTGGAATCTCATTAGAGGCTATTAAAATTCACCATTTCCAGGTATGTAAGGCTATGAGTGGGTGTCTTTTTCCACACTCATGCCCAATTTCTATCAAATGTGATAAATTATCTATGACCAAGTAAGGGGTTTTACCCAATTGCATAATTCTTCAATCTCTACACATGAGTATGATTAAATTATAGTTATATTGATGAATTGTGAAGCTTGGGAGGATTTTAAATTTGTTTTTAATCCAAATTGTGATTTCTAATTTATGAAATTGAATGCCCGTGGAAGAGGAGTTCATGAAAGAGGAGATTGATGTTGAATGTATGATGATGATGAGATTTAACGATGAAAAGCATGTTTCTAAAGCTACCCATGATTATGATGTTGTATTCAAAATAAAATGTGTAGATCCTAGTATGATAAAGCTTTGGGAAATGCCCACATGATGATTTAAAGTGATGATTTTTACGACATAAGCTTACCACATTGTTTGAAGTGAATTTTTCCCAATTTTTCGTAAATTCTAGCTTGTGGTATGTTGCGTTAAATATTTCTATGTAGCTTACCACATGATTTGGAGTAGATTCTCCCACCTATGATTGAGCTTGTGGTTTGTTTCGAAATAAAGCTTCTTATATGCATGAATGTATAATTGAGATGTATTTCATTATCGAGCTTTGTCAAAGGACAATTTTGAACTTTCATTTTCATATGATGTCGAGTCTATGCATGATTTTGTCATTTAACTTTGTCAATAGATAATGTTGAGCTTCTTTTCATATGATGTTGAGTCATGCATAATTTCATATTGAGCTTCGTCATTAGACAATGTTGAGATTTGTCATTAGACAATGTTGAGCTTCGTTATATACGATGGAGAGCATTGCATATTTTTAGGAGAAGAATCTAGCACCGAGCGGGTTAAGGGTCGATCACAGTATGCCCCAGAACCATGCGCCAACATAGGTTGATACTATTATATTATTGGGACCTCCCTTGTGAGCTATCCCCAGCCCAATTGGCCCTTAAGCTTGATATCGATATCATAGTATCGTCCATCGCCCTGGCAAGGTTATGGAAGGCTCTACCCACTTGAGTGTGATAGTTGGGACCACGTAATCTCTATCGTGGTATGTCGGTTAAGTGAAGAGTCTCCCACTGTCTATATCATTCATATTTGCATATTCATTACTCATGATGAATACTTATGCATGCATGTTAAAAAGCAAGGTTTGACTCATTGTTCAGCTTTTGATATAAATGTTATGTTTCAGGTTTGAGTCATTCGAATAAATCATGATGTTCTAAAGCTATGCATGGCCATTTTATAATAAGAGTACGATTTCAGAATGAATGCATGTAGCCTTCTACTTACACTTAAAAGCTAATGATATGTTATGAAATGTTTAAATGATTTATTTTACTTAAGAGGTTTTACTTACCTTGCATACTCGGTACATTTCACGTACTGACCGCATACTTTCTATGCGGCATCGTTTCATGATGTAGGACCCAGTTCTCAGGTTCATCCCCGTTCGTAGTCGTTGTTCAGAGTTAATACCTGCTTATTTGGTGAGTCCTCATCTTTTGAGGACTAGACCTTCAGTTGTTTTAGATGTTCTTTCAGTTCCAGTATTGTTGATCTAGTTGGGGGTGTTGTCCCATCAGCTCGTCCAGATTAGAGGCTTATCAGATTTAGACGTGTATTCAACTTCAGATATTTATTTAGTTGTTATATTAAGTTTGACTTCCGCTGAGTTTAGAATATGTTTTTCTCATGTTTATTGAATGAGTTAGTTTAATGCTTATGTCATGGGTCGACTTGGGGTCTCTCGGGGTCCCGTGTCTACGATCCGGGCCTCCATTCGAGTCGTGACAGTTCTGTTCAGCCGGTTTCGCTATAGCAAGTTGTGCCTTTCCCAAGCGGACATGATACAGCGAGAAATTGACCATTATAGTTGGTCCGTTGTAGCGGAAAAGTGACCGCTGCAGTGGACGACTGCTAGACAGAATCTAGTTTCCCCCTGTTTGGAAATTTTTTTATTATGTTAAAGGCGGTGGATCAGGCAGATGTGTATATAAGAACTGTGGTTTATGTAAACATGGGGCCAATACACAACCATCGTTATTCAAATGTCCCAACGGGCACTTGTATCCCAAATGTAGAGAAAAATAGAAAATTATCCAACAACGATCAAAAATAGAAATTGTCCAGCATTTGTGTCACGCTCCGCCCTGGGGGTATGACTGGCACCTGGTGCCCTAGAAGGACCTGAACTACTAACTGGTGGGCCTAGGCACATCTGGTGCCTGGCTAGCTCTATCTCAGG
>JACEIK010004852.1:14997-33303 GCA_018107945.1 Datura stramonium
CCATACAATTTACATGAGAATGTACACACATTGTTGGACAAACAAGGCAAAAGCTATACATTTGAGTATCAATTTGGCATATAAATATGCCCCTGATCACGTACTTTCAATTTCAATACTTCCGAGCTAGTTGGGGGTGCTGTCCCATCAGCTCGTACAGATTAGAGGCTTATCAGACTTAGACATGTATTCATCTTCAGATGTTTCATTCTGTTGTTATGTTAAGTGAGACTTCTGCTGAGTTTATATTTATGTTTACTTCATGTTTATTGAATGAGTTAGTGAATGCTTATGCCATGGGTTGACTTGGGGTCTCTTGGGGTCCCTTGTCCCGTATCTACAATCTGTGTCTTCTCTCGGGTCATGACAAAAGCTAAGGCCGGTTCTAGTTCGCGATTGGCTTGAAAAACAAAAATTTCTTTCTTACTTAGCCATCGTGTTTCTCGAAACCCCTGCAAAAAAGTGTGGACATGATTAGTGGCTCCCGAATATACAACCCATAGCATCATAGAAACAGCCGCTAAACAAGTTTCAACGACATTTAAGTAAGAAGAATTACCTTGTTTGTTCAATTTATCCAGGTAGTCAGAATATTGCTGCTTGTGATGCCCAGGTTTCTTCCAATGATAGCACTTGCCTTTCGGCTTATCCATACCACCATTTGCAATTCCAAATGCCTTGCGAGTTCTCTTCTTTTTTTGTCCACCTTTCGTCTTAGAAGAAGAAGGAGTTCTCTCAACATTCAATGCCACAACAGGAGTTTACTGTTTGATAATGGACTCAGCCGCTTGCAACTCATTCAAAAATTTCTCTAGAGACAGATCCATCTTGTTCATGTTATAGTTCAAGCGAAATTGTTGAAAACTGTCAGGTATAGTCCGCAGGATCATCTCAACTTGAGATACCTTATCAATCTTAGCTCGAAGGATTTCCAGTTCATTAAGAAGACCAATCGTTTTAAGAACATGGTCCCTCACGGACGAACCTTCAGCCATCTTAGTGTTCAAAAGGGCTTTCATGGCTGCCTACTTTGCAGCACGATTATGCTCACCGAACATCTCTTTGAGACTTTCAGCATATCGTAAGCATATTCCATGGACTGATGCTGATGTTGTAAAACATTTGATATTGAGGCAAGAATGTAACATCGCATCATCTCATTAGCCTTAACCTATTTTTCATAGGCTTTGATTTGGTCCATGGTGGAATTCTCAGGTTTTTCAAGGCTTTCCTCAACCAACATAAAATTGTACCCTTCAGCAATTAGGAGAATATTCAGATTTCTTTTTCAATCAACATAATTCAATCCCTCTAACTTGTTTTCTTTTAAAATAGAGGTGAGAGGATTGAACGAAGTCATTATTAATCTGGGAGTTAAAAAATATATCAAATAGATCATTAAGCATGTTGCAATAACATTTAAATTCATGTAAACACATAACACATACAACCATGCATATTTAATAGCTAGATTCGATAGGGAAACTTAACCATTCATGCAAACTATATGNTAGGGAAACTTAGCCATTCATGCAAACTATATGAGTTATTACAGATATTTACCCCATAAATCAAAACAGAACTAACGCAGTTGGAGAGTAAACTGCATATTTAAGACAGGTAAATATTCAATAATGTAAATCTCTGTTCCATTGAACCAACATGTAACTCAGTGGGAGAGTTAATACAAGTTTTCAACAACAGGAGACAAGTAAAC
Organism: Datura stramonium; assembly: GCA_018107945.1. Taxonomy (NCBI): domain Eukaryota; kingdom Viridiplantae; phylum Streptophyta; class Magnoliopsida; order Solanales; family Solanaceae; genus Datura; species Datura stramonium. Next base: position 16,715 of record JACEIK010004852.1, read on the forward strand.
ACAGTAATCCCGTAATGAATCTATCCGATGGGGAAAGAAGACCAATGTCAATATGTAAACTCATTATATTACTGTTACGTACCAATGGAGACCATAAGCATTGAGCCCTAACAACATTGGTTGTAAGAAACTAATTTTTCCTCAATTTTTAATCTTTCAAAAAACAGAAAAATGCCCAAAACCCATCAAAACAACTTTGAATGGCCAAAAAATATCGTTAATCACAGCACAGAAATGAGTATTTCTCAGTGGGTCATTTCCAATGAACCCACCAAATTTTGAGTCAATCGTAGTTTGTCAAATATTAAAAAACTCCAATACCGACCAAAACCGGCAGGGGCATGCGCGCGCCTGGGCAGCATCCCGCGCGTGACTCGGCAGTGCCTCTCATGACTCAGAATTTTTTTTTTGTTTCACAAAACATATCATAAATTGTGTATAAAATAGTTTTTCAAACACAAAAACTATTAAAACACTCGTTTTCAACTATGATACGATTTATGCATTCGTGCAAAAAAGACCATACATAAAACAATCTTTTCCATGAATTTTCCAAATTATCTAGGTAGATGTAAATCGACTCGTGATGCCAATTGTTAGAAAATGTGCATCGGAAGCAAGCATGAATAGGATCAAAAATATTACATGAATCACTAGATAACAACGACGAGTTAGATTATGAAATATTAACCTCTTGAAGCTTTCACACAACGCGTCCAACTCGCTCTCCAGGTCTGCAGTCTTCTACTATGTCCTCAATAATCTCCGAGTGGGGAATACTTTTGTGGGAAAGTACTGCTTCTCAGAAAAGGTGTCTCTTTCAAGAAGGAAAAAGCCCTATTTATATCACATTTTTAGGGAATAAAACTCTAATCCCAAAACGTATAGGATTCCTTCTTTCCTTGTACATCCACATGTTTTTAAGGGTGTAAAACCCAAACGTGTACTACTTACCTTTTATGAAGTTATCCAAAATCTTGTAGGATTTTACTACTTCAACAAAACAAGTTTCTTCCTTTTCCAAGTTATTTAATTAATGAGGCATAGCAGGGACCAAAAATTTAATTAGTGAGGCTTTCAATTATGGTATTAATTCGNCTAGAGAATTTATTTTACTAAGTCATACAAAAACTATTCTCTAATTGGTCCATTCAATACATACAAAATGTACTAGCACAAGATGTTGGAATAATACCATTCCCATAATCAAGATAAATTATATTTAATCTTGTGCTACAATCATACCGATGAATTTTTCCTATTCTAATCTTAGATTGTGAACACATAAAAACTTTATACTAATAAGAACAAATGATTTAATCTTCTGTGTATAAGCTAAACTCTATACACTTGTAACACCTCAAAACTTTCCTAGACCAAAATCAGACGTTGCATGAAAAACCACAGGAAGCCAGAAAAATTTCTGTCTCAGACGACCCCCACAACAGATCGTTGGTGGAACCAACGGACCATTGTAAGTGGTCGTGGTTAGAAGAAGCCTTTCTTCAAGGGGAAAAATGAGTCATAGGATGACCCATTGATTCTAACAACGGGTCATCCTGTTATCCGTTGAATCCCAACTCGGGGGTCTACCGGACCCTTCCCCGAAACAAAGGGAGCGAACAAAAACCCGTGGTAGCCTCCAATGAGCCGTTTTGACCACCCGTCATTCAGTTCAAAAAACCAGAAGGGTGAACCACGAGGGGATACAACGGCCAATTGTTAGAGTCAATGGGTCATTGTTGTCACTCGTTGTTCCCGTACCTATTTTCTTACCAGTTCCAACGGGAGGTATCAATGGCCCGTTGTACCTAACCATGGGTCACCCTTGTGAACCCAGTTTATGAACCCAGAAGCCAAGGCCAAATGCAACGGGCCGTCATTTCTACCAATGACCCATTCTGAGGCCCATTGGTTCTTGTCAGCCAGATTTAAGATTTAAATCTCAAGGTTATTTTTGTAAAATTTCACCTACCTAGTCCATAAACTACGTCATTTGGGGTTCATTTAGGGTTTTAGAAAGGGTAACCAATGGTTTCTCCCCATATTCCTTCTCTCATTCTCAAGAAAAGAGCGTAGAAATCCTTTGGAAGCACAGAAAAGAAGCGAGGGCAAACGACAATCCTCTCAGTTTTCTCTCAGAGATTTTCACCAGATTTTCTTCTACAGGTATGTGGAAATTCAACTAGGAGATTGTTCTCCCCTTGTGTCCCCTAAAACTCTTTCCCTGTTCACTATTAGTTCTAGCCCTAAGTTTATCCAAAGTGAAGATATTGTTGTCATACCTTGAATAATTCTTGTGGAACTCTAATTTATGTTTGTTGTAGCTAATTTCCACCAACTTGTAATGAAAATGATGCTTGTTCCATTAATTTAGAAATTCAGTCATAACTTTTGAAAAAGTCATAAATTAGAATCCTGCTTAAGCTTCGAATTCTTGAGAATTGTTTGCATCTTTTAGATTTAGGGGCTTCTATAATGCTTGTATGTGTTAAAAAATCAGTTACTAGTATGATATTCAGATTCAGTCAGAAAGCCTATATACTTTGTATTTTCTCAAAATTGTTAGTCTAGCTTCAGTTAAAGTACTAGAATATTCAGTGTTAGTCAGAAACATCAGTATAGTGTCAATTAGATTTTAGCAACCTCCGGGTTGACCAGAATAATGTCAGCTGATCAGTTTGACTATAGAATTTCTCAAGGTGCCAATAGTACCTCCTAGATATAAGAATTAGAGTTCAGTTATTGGTCCACTAGGCAGTCACGACATTTCAGATGTATAGCTCTAACTTGCCCTAGGACACCAGGTCCCTAGAACTACATTGCTAGCGTAGGTTACAGTATTACTTGGCCTGATTGGCCATATACTTTTGTTTTCACCTAGTTCATGCCTTTATACCCTGGCAAGGTATATTGGGTCCCATCGGTGGGGTGTATACATCGGAATCCACGTCTAGCTCACGTGGTTATATGTCGGTTAGAGACTCTCCCACTAGTCAGTCCAGTCCAGTTTCAGAATAAGAATCTCAGTTCATTTTTGGACCTATCAGTTTAACTCAGTTTAGTATAGTATCTCAGACTTAGAACTTTCAGATTTAGGACATGTATTTGACCACCAGACAAGGTCATTTTGACCATCTCAGTTATTTCAGATTATGTCAGTTCAGATAATTAGTTGGTCATTGCATGTCCTTCCAGTTCATTCACTTACATATATCAGTATATTTCTCTCACATATTTAGTACATTCAAAGTACTGACGCATACTTTTATGTTGTATCGTTTCATGATACAGCTGCAGGTTCTCAGACTCAACACCGCTAGCCGCCGTAGTTCAGATTCTCCACCTCAACAGTGAAGTGTGAGTCCTCATCATCTGAGGTCATTATTTCTTTCTTTAAGTCATTTATTAGTTTCAGTCAGACTTAGAGTTAGTTAGGGACTTGTCCTAGAAATTCCTCTATTAGATGGCTTTCAAACCGACATGATTTTCTTTCAGATTTATATTTACTATTCAAATGTTTTGAACTTTATGTTTTTAGACTTGTCTTTCATAAATGTTTTATGATATTATTTCAAAGTTCCGTTTTGCATGCTTACTCAGAATGCTAGTGAATGATAGACCAGGGGTTGACTTGGGGTTACTTATGGCTTCAAGTACCGTGTTATGTCCAGGGTGTAGACTTGGGGCATGACAAACTTAGTATTAGAGCCCTAGGTTTCGAGTATCCTCGGAAATTCTGAAATCCGCATCGAGTAGAGTCCTTTTCATGAGTGGGAAGCGTGCCACACTTATGAAAAGGAGGCTGCAAAATGTTATTAGGAAACCTCTCTTTTGTTCATACTCTTTTTCGTGCGATAAAATTGAATTCTAGAAAGATTCTTCTAACTCGTGCTCTGTTTCATTTCAGTGAATCATGCCACCCAGTCGCGGTAACAGAAGAAGGGTCGGTAGTGCCAACAGACCTACCCCACCAGCCTCAATAGTTCCTCAAGATGATTCGGTTTCCACCGCAGAGTTTAGAGCAGCCATTTAGTTACTGGCTCAAACCGTGACCAATCAGGTGAATCAACAGGTTGTGTCGGTGAACATGAATAGGTCTGCGGCAGATGCAAGGTTGCGGGACTTCACCCGTAGTAACCCTCCAACGTTTTAAGGATCTAAAGTAGGGGAGGGCCCCCAAGAGTTTGTAGATGAGGTCAGGAAGATTACCTATATCATGGGTGTCAGCTCCTCTGAGAGTGCTGACCTGGCTGCCTACCAGCATAAAGGGGTAGCCCAGGTTTCGTATGAGCAGTGGAAGGAGGGGCGGCCACCGAAGCAGGACCAGTGGAGTGGGAGGAGTTCCACGCAGCTTTCCTAGATAGGTTTTTCCCTCAGGAATTAAGGGAGGCTAAGATGGCAGAGTTTATGAACTTGCAATAGGGCAACAGGACAGTGGAAGAGTATGCTCTGGAGTTTACCAGGTTATCCAAGTATGCTCTAAAAATGGTAGCTGAGCCAAGGGCTGGCATGCTGAAGTTCGTTAATGGGGTATCTAATCTGGTCCTCAATGAGTGAAGGACCATGATGCTGCTCAAGGACATGGACCTTTCTAGCCTGATTGTTTATTCCCAGCAAATTGATGATGAAAAGATAAAGGATATGGATAGAAAGAACAAGCGGGCAAGAACTGGCCATTCAGATTTTTGCCATCAGAGATCTAATGGTGGTAACCGCTCACAGCAGCAACAGTAGTAGCAGCAATAGAAGAGAGCCCCAGCACCTAGTTCAGCCAGTGCCCCAAGCTTTTGATCTCGCCAGGATCGGAGGGGTGGGTCATCTGGCACTCAGTCTCAAACTCACAATGCAGGGAGCAGGTATCCAGTTTGCCCCAAGTGCGGCAAGAATCATCCTAGAGAGTGTCTACAGGGTAGGGAGGGCTGTTTCAATTATGGACAGCTCAGGCCTCGAATTAAAGAATGTCCATCAGCAGGATGGGGAAGATCACAATCCACTACCACAGCGACTCCAGAAGGCCGACCAGCTCAGCAGGCCAACTCATTAGGTACAGATGGCGGCCAATGCCGGAACCGTTTTTATGCTCTGTCTTCCCGTAAGGATCAAGAGAGCTCCCCTAACATAGTTACTGGTATGTTACGTCTCTTTCATATAGATGTATATGCCCTCTTAGATCTAGGAGCTACTCTTTCGTTCGTGACCCCATATAGCAGTTCAGTTCAATATAAGTCGAAAGGTCCTCTCAGAACCCTTCTCAGTCTCCACCCAGTTGGCGAGTCAGTTAGAGCCAGCTGGGTGTATAGGAACTTCCCAGTCTTAGTCCTAAATAAAGTAATTCAAGCTGATCCCGTAGAACTATACATGGTCGACTTCGACCTTATTCTCGACATGGATTGGTTACACTCCCTCTATGCCTCAGTTGATTGCAGAACTAGAGTTGTCAAGTTCAAGTTTCCAAATGAGCCAGTATTAGAATGGACGGGCAGCAGTTCAGCGCCTAAGGGTAGGTTTATTTTCTACCTTAAGGCCCAAAAACTCATTTACAAAGGATGTCTATTTCATCGGGTTTGGGTCAAGGATTCCAACTCTGAGACCCCAACCATTCAATTAATTCCAGTTGTCAATGAGTTCTCAGACATATTTCCTGAAGATCTTCCCGGGGTTCCCCCTGAATGGGAAATAGACTTCGAAATAGATCTCCTCCCAGACACTCAGCCCATCTCCATCCCTCCTTACAGAATGGCTCTAAACGAGCTTAAGGAGCTGAAGGTGCAGTTTAAAGGATCTTCTTGATAATGGTTTTATCAGACCCAACATCTCTCCCTGAGGTGATCCAGTGCTATTAGTGCGTAAGAAAGACGGTACTCTCAAAATGTGCATAGATTACCGTCAGTTGAACAAGGTCACAATTAAGAACAAGTACCCTCTACCCAGAATTGACAATCTGTTTGACCAACTTCAAGGAGCCAGATGTTTCTCAAAAATCGATATCAGGACAGGGTACCATCAGTTAAGAGTTAGAGAGAGTGACATACCGAAAATAGCATTTAGAACTCAGTATGGTCACTACGAGTTTGTGGTGATGTCCTTTGGGTTAAGAACGCCCCAGCAGCCTTCATGGATTTGATGAAAAGGTTCTTCAAGTAGTACTTGGATATATTCGTCATTGTATTTACCAACGACATTCTGGTGTACTCTAGAAATGAGGAAGAGCATGCCAATCACATAAGGCTAGCATTACAGACCCTCAGAGATTGCCAGTTATTCGCCAAGTTCAGCAAGTCCGAATTTTGGTTGAAGTCCGTGACTTTCTTAGGTCATGTGGTCTCACGCGAGGGGATACAGGTAGATCCTCACAAGATTGCAGCAGTGAAAGATTGGCCCAGACCTACCTCTCCCACTGAAATCAGCAGCTTCCTGGGCTAGAGGGTTATTACCGACGGTTTGTGGAAGGTTTCTCCTCCATAGCATCTTCCCTGGCTAAGTTAACCCAGAAGAAGGTGAAATTTTGGTGGTCAGACGAGTGTGATAAGAGTTTTCAAGAGTTGAATACTCGACTCACTACCGCTCTAGTGTTAACCTTTCCGAAAGGATCTAATGGGTTGGTTGTATATTGTTACGCCTCCAGAGTTGGACTCGATTGCATTCTGATGCAGTGGGGCAAAGTGATAGCCTATGCCTCCAGACAGCTCAAAGTTCATGAGAAGAATTATCCAACTCATGACTTGGAGTTGGCAGCGGTGGTATTCACGTTAAAATATGGAGGCATTACCGGTATGGGGCTCACGTGGATGTGTTCACGGATCACAAGAGCCTTCAATATATGTTCATCCAGAAGGACCTAAACCTGCATTAGAGACGGTGGTTGGAGCTGCTAAAGGATTATGACATGAGTGTGCTGTATCACCCGGGTAAGGCTAATGTGGTGGATGACACCCAAAGAAGATGGTCTATGGAAAGTGGGGCTCGCATTGAGGAAGACAAGAGGAAGCTAGCGAAAGAAGTTCACAGGCTAGCCCGATTAGGGGTGTAGTTGGTGGATTCAGCTGAAGGTGGCGTGGTAATGCAAAGCGGTTCAGATTCATCTGTGGTAGTTGAAGTCAAATCTAGATAGGATGAGGATCCCATTTTACTTAATCTTAAGGAAGCAGTCATCCGAAAAGAGATAGAAACTTTCTCCCAAGAGGGAGATGGGGTGCTCCGTTACCAGGGTAGGTTGTGTGTGTTGGATGTTGGTATGTTAAGACAGAAGATTTTAGCAGAGGCACACATCTCGAGATACTCTATTCACCCTGTGCTACCAAAATGTACCACGACTTGCGGGATATTTACTGGTGGAACGACATGAAAAGGGATATCACTGAATTTGTAGCACAGTGCCCGAACTTCCATCAAGTCAAGGTAGAACACCATAGACCTGGAGGCATGACTCAAGATATCAGTACACCCACATGGAAGTGGGAAGAAGTAAATATGGACTTCATTACAGGTCTGCCCCGAACATGGTAGTAGCATGACTCAATCTGGGTGGTAGTTGATGGGATGACTAAGTCAACTCTCTTCCTTCCAGTCAAAACCACAAACTCAGCTGAGGACTATGCTAGACTTTATATTCGGGAGCTAGTCAGACTTCATGGGGTGCCCTTATCCATTATCTCATATAGAGGTACGCAATTCACCTCTCACTTTTGGAATTCTTTTCAGAAGAGACTAGGCACTCAGTTCAAACTCAGCACTGCTTTTCATCCGCAGACCGATGGACAAGATGAGTGGAACATTCTGACCCTAGAAGATATGCTAAGAGCGTACACGATTGATTTTAAGGGTAATTGGGATGACCATTTACCTCTTATCGAGTTTGCGTACAACAACAGCTACCATTCCAGCATCCAGAAGGCCCAATTTGAAGCATTGTATGGTAGAAGGTGTAGATCTCCTATAGGGTGGTTTGAAGTTGGTGAAGCTACCCTGATAGGGCCAGACTCAATACATGAGGCAATGCATAAAGTTCAGCTCATCCGAGAGAGATTGAAAACGGCTCAGAGCCGTCAAAAATCTTATGCCAATGTGCGGAGAAGAGAACTGGAGTTTGTAGTTGATGACTGGGTATACTTGAAAATTTCACCCATGAAAGGGGTGATGAGGTTTGGAAAAAAGGGAAAACTCAGTCCAAGATATGTGGGACCCTACAAGATTTTGAGGCGGATTGGTAAGGTAGCTTACGAGTTGGAGTTACCTTCAGAGTTAGTAGTGGTGCACCCAGTCTTCCACGTGTCACTACTGAAAAAGTGCATTGGTGATCCAACTTCAGTAGTTCCATGGGACAGTGTGGGGATAAAGGATAGTCTCACATATGAGGAGGTACCAGTCCAGATCCTTGACTGTCAGGTTCAAAAGCTGAGGAATAAGGAGATAGCGTCAGTCAAGGTCCTGTGGAGAAACCAACAAGTAAAGGGAGCCACATGGGAACTAGAAGCGGACATGATGGACAGATACCCTCACTTTGTTCTCTTCTAGTTCAGTTCCAGAATTAAGTACTAAATCCCTTCTCAGTACTCTAATCAGTTCCGTACTCATAAGCCTTATTTAGATTTTCTGCGTGCATTCTAGTTTCATCAGCTCAGATAGTATGACTAAGTCGGTTACTCCTTCAGAAATTAGTCATAGCCTCAATTTTAGAAATCTTAGCTCTTTTCCTAGCTTTGATCTTCATTCGAGGATTAATGATCCCGAGGGAGAGATATTGTAACACCCCAAAACTTTCCTAGACCAAATTTAGACGTTGCATGAAAAACCACAGGAAACCAGAAAATTTTCTGTCTCAGAAGACCCCCACAATGGACCGTTGGTGGAACCAACGGACCGTTGTAAGTGTTCGTGGTTAGAAGCAGCCTTTCTTCGAGGGGAAACAATGATTCATAGGACGACCCTTTGATTCTAACAATGGGCCGTCCTGTCATCCGTTGAATCCCAACTCAGGGGTCTACCGGACCCTTCCCCGAAACAACGGGAGCGAACAACGGCCCATGGTAGCCTCCAATGAGCCATTTTTAACACCTGTCATTTAGTTCCAGAACCCATCCGGGTGAACCACGAGGGGATACAATGGCCCATTGTTAGAGTCAATGAATCGTTGTTGTGACTCGTTGTTCCTGTACCTATTTTCTTACCAGTTCCAATGGGAGGTATCAACGGCCCATTGTAACTTCCAATGGACTGTTGTACCTAACCGTGGGTCACCCTCGTGAACCCAGTTTCTAAACCTATAAACCATATCTAAATTCAATGGGCCGTCGTTTCTACCAACTCGTTCTGAGGCCCATTGGTTCCTATCGACCAGATTTCATATTTAAATCTCAGGTTTATTTTTGTAAAACTCCACCTACCTAGTACCTAAACTACGTCGTTTGGGATTCATTCAGGGGTTTTATAAGGGTAACCAAGGGTTTCTCCCAATATTCCTTCTCTCATTCTCAAGAATAGAGCGTAGAAATCTTTTGGAAGCACATAACAGAAGCTAGGGCAAACGACAATCCTCTCAGTTTTTTCTTAGAGATTTTCACTAGAGTTTCTTCTATAGGTATGTGGGAATTCAACTAGGAGATTGTTCTCCCCTTGTGTCCCCTAAAACTCTTTCCCTGTTCACTATCAGTTATAGCCCTGAGTTTATCAAAAGTGAAGATATTGTTGTCATACCTTGAATAATTCAGGAGGAACTCTAATTTATGTTCGTTGTAGCTAATTTCCACCATCTTGTAATCAAAATGATGCTAGTTCCATTAATTAAGAAATTCAGCCATAACTTTTGAAAAAGTCAGAAATTAGAATCCTGCTTAATCTTTGAATTCTTGAGAACTGTTTGCATCTTTCAGAGTTAGGGGCTTCTATAATGCTTGTACGTGTTAAAAAATAAGCTACTGGTATGATATTCAGATTCAGTCCGAAAGCCTATATACTTTGTATTTTCTCAGAATTGTTAGTCTAGTTTCAGTAAAAGTACTAGAATGTTCACCGTTAGTCAGAAACGTCAGTCTAGTCTCAGTCGGATTTTAGCAACCTCCGGGTTTACCATAATAATGTCAGCTGATCAGTTTGACTATAGAATTTCTCGAGGTGCCAGTAGTACCTCTTAGATATCAGAATTAGAGTTCAGTTATTGGTCCACTAGGCAATCATGACATTGCAGATGTATAGCTCTGACTTGCCCCAGGACCCCAGTTCAGATTTCAGTTACGACGTTTTTAGATAAGCAGCTCTGACCAGTCTAGAACCTAGTTTCAGAATCTGGTCCGCTAAGACCCTCAGGGTACTTGCAGTTATATGTCCCTGACTAGTCTTGGACCCCAGTTTTGAGCTATCAGCTTAGCAGTTAAGTATAGGTTTCCAGTGGGAGTAGGACTTAGTACCGAGTGGATCGGGGTTCCAGTGCACCCAGGTTTCCAGAACTACATTGCCAACGTAGGTTACAGTATTACTTGGCCTGATTGACCCCAAACTTTTGTGATCACCCAATTCATTCCTTTATACCCTGGCAAGGTATATTGGGTCCTAATAGTGGTGTGTATACATCGGACTCCACGTCTAGCTCACGTGGTTATATGTCGGTTAGAGACTCTCCCACTAGTCAGTCCAGTCCAGTTTCAGAATAAGAATCTCAGTTCAGTTTCAGACCTATCAGTTTAACTCTGTTCAGTATAGTATCTCAGAATTAGAACTTTCAAATTTAGGGCATGTCTTTGACCACAGACAGTGTCATTTTGACCATCTCATTAATTTCAGATTATTTCAATTCAGATAATTAGTTGGACATTGCATGTCTTTCCAGTTCAGTCACCTACATCTATCAGTATATTCCTCTCACATATTAAGTACATTCAAAGTACTGACGCATACTTTTATGCTGTATCATTTCATGATACAACTGCAAGTTCTTAGACTTAACACCTCTAGCCGCCGCTGTTCGGATTTTCGATCTCAGCATTGAAGTGTGAGTCCTCATCATCCGAGGGAATTATTTCTTTCTTTTAGTCATTTATTAGTGTCACTTAGACTTAGAGTTAGCTGGGGACTTGTCCCAACAACTCCTCAATTAGATGGCTTTCAGACAAATATGATTTTTCTTTCAGATTTATCAGTACTATTCAAATGTTTTGAACTTTATGTTTTTAGACTTGTCTTTCATAAATGTTTTATGATATTATTTCAAAGTTCCATTGTGAATGTTTACTCAGAATGCTAGTGAATGATAGATCAGGGGTTGACTTAGGGTCACTAGTGACTTCAAGTACCGTGTTATGTCCAGGGTGTAGACTCGGGGCATGACAACACTAAACCATCTACTATATAAGTAAAGGACACACATGCAAATTCAATCTATTCAAAACAAGACTTTATTAATCCAACAAATAAAATGAAAGTCTTACATAAAACTTAAACATGACACTATATTAAACTGCATGGTTAATAGTATATCCTAACAGTGCGGTAAGGCTTTTAGCTTAATTCTCATGCATGAATGGTTGTCTAGAACTTTCCCTAAGTTTGACTCAAGGAAAAATCCTAGATGTTGTTGCACTCAGAACATGATTTTAGGCTTTCTTTTGTTTGACACTTCATCTGTATGACCTCTTTTAACGTTCCTCCTTGCTAGATAGTGTTAAGCCTTTAAACCTTTTATTTGAGAATCATATTGTTATACCCTGGAAGCTCAAAGATCGGATCCGGGAGTTGAAATGAGAAAAAATTGTGGAATTGATATTGCAGGAACATAACGAGTTGTGGAATGACTCGTGAGGAGACCCCACGAGTCGTCATGACACTCGTGGGGTGAAGTTGGAATTTAGTTGGAAGAATAAGGCAGTGTACCTGACGGGAGGTGACCACAAGTCGTGGCCACTGGGATGAGTCGTTAAGTCATCTGTTACGATCCCCGTAGGCATGTCATCCAGTATACTTGACGAGCAACCTAATGGATTGTTGGCCCAGATAACGAGTCGTCAGGTCACCCGTTAGGGTCACCTGGCAGTTATTTTCTGCGAATTAGTAAGGGATTTCTCGTAATTTCCTAAGTTCTTAAGACCTATACTACGTCATTTAAGGCTTGTTTAGTGGGTTTTAAGTAGAGTAAAACCTTTCCTAAACCATTATTCTCATGCATGCAAGTTTGAAGGTTTGAAGAGGAGATTCAAGGCAAAATATCAAGGTTTCCATTGGAATCTCAGCTTGGGCTATTAGAGGGTGTTAGAATTCACCATTTCCAGGTATGTTAGGCTATGAGTGGGTGCATCCTTCCACACCCATGCCCAAATTCTATGAAAATGTGACAGATTATCTATGATCAAGTATGGGGTTTTACCCAATTGCATAATTCTTCAATCTCTACACATGGGTAGGATCAAATTATATTTATATTGATGAATTGTGAAGCTTGGGCAGATTTTAAATTGTTTTCAGTCCAAAATGTGATTTCTAACTTATGAAATTGAATGCCCATGGATGAGAAGTTCATGAAAGAAGAGATTGATGTTGAATGTATGATGATGATGAGATTAAATGATGAAAAGCATGTTTCTAAAACTACCCATGATCTATGTTATTATTTTCAAATTGAATTTATTAGATCCAAGTATGATAAAGCCTTGGGTGATGTCCACACGTCAATTTAAAGTGTTTATTCTCCCAACATAAGCTTACCACATTGTTTGAAGTGAAATTTTTGAATTTTATTATCAGTTCTAGCTTGTGGTATGTTGAGTAAATATTTCTATACGTACCTTAGCACATGATTTGGAGTAGATGCTCCCACCTATGATTTAGCTTGTGGTATGTTTTGAAGTAAAGCTTCTCATATGCATGAATTTATAATTGAGATGTATGTTATCATTGAGCTTTGTCAAAGGAAAATTTTGAGCTTTATTTTCATATTATGTCGAGACTATGCATGATTTTGTTATGAGCTTTGTCAAAGGAAAATGTTGAGCTTCATTTTCATATGATGTCGAGTCTATATATGATTTCGTTATGAGCTTTGTCAATAGGTAATGTTGAGCTTCGTTTCATACAATGTTGTTATGCATGATTTCATATTGAGCTTCGATAGTAGACGATGTTGAGCTTTGTCAATAGACGATGTTGAGTTTCGTTATATACGATGTAGAGCATTGCATGTTTTTTGGGAGAAGAGTCTAGCACTGAGCGGGTTAAGGTTCGATTAACCTATGCCCCAGAACTACGCGCCAATGTAGGTTGATAATATTATATTATTGGGACCTCCCTTGTGATTTATCCCCGGCCTGATTGGCCCTTCATCTTGATATCGATATCATGGTATCGTCCATCGCCCTGGTAAGGTTATGGAAGACTCTACCCACTTAAGTGTGATAGTTGGGACCACGTAAGCTCTATCGTGGTATGTCGGTTAAGTGACGAGTCTCCCACTGTCTATATCATTCGAAGTTGCATATTCATTACCTATGATGATTCCTTATGTATGCATGTTCTAAAAGTAAGATTTGACTCATTGTTCAGCTTTTGATATGAATGTTATGTTCATCTTTGAGTAATTCGAGTCTGTCATGATATTATAAAGCAATGCGTGGTAACGTTATGATAAGATTATGAATTCAGAAAGAATGCATGCATGTCTTTCCTCTCATGTTGAAAGCTTATGATATGTTATAAAATGTTTTAAGTGATTTATTCTACCTATCGGTTTTAGTTACCTTGCATACTCAATACATTCCACGTACTGACTGCATACTTTATATTCTGCATCATTTCATGATGCAGGACTCGGTTATCAGGTTTAGCCCCGTTCGTAGTCACTGTTCGGAGTTAGCGCCTGCTTATTTGGTGAGTCCTCATCTTTCGAGGACTAGAACTTCAATTGTTTTAGATGTCCTTTAAGTTTCAGTATTGCTAAGCTAGTTTGGGGTGTTTTCCCATCAACTCGTCCAGATTAGAGGCTTATCAGACTTAGACGTGTATTCAACTTCAGATATTTATTATGTTGTTATGTTAAATTGACTTCCGCTTAGTTTATAATGATTCTTTTCTTCATGTTTATAAATGAGTTGCTAGTGACGCAAGAATGAAAAGGAGGTTTAGAGCCTAGGGATGGGGAGAGATAAGGAAATGCATTGAAATAAGGCAAAAGCCTAAGTTGGGAGTTTGCAAGAGAAGGGAGAAATATAAGATCTTCAATGTGAGATAGCACCAAATTGTGATGAAATGAATGTAATGATTGATTAAAAAACCTTGAATCATTGAAAGAAAAAGAATTGTTGAAAGGTGCTGTCTCTTACATAGATGAGGCTAAATGTGAAATCTAATAGTGTATAAGGGTGACTCTTCCTAAACAAAAAGATGAAGATGATGAATAAGGAGAGATAAGGTGGAGTGATCTCAATAGTGTGATGGGACATTAAAAGAGTTGACAAAGAGGAATTAGGGTGGTTCTAGTCAGTAGAACACAAAAGTCATCCTACATTCACCTCTAGCCTTCATTATGACCCACAAACCCAAATTGATTTTGAGTGCAACAACTCTACATTAGTGGCGAGTTACACAAAGGGCAAGCCTATGGGTCAAGTTGTATGCATGATAATTTCTTTGTGAGAGTGAAGTATTTTTCATATGCTATAATCACTCTTTTGTGTGAATTACTTGAAAATTAAATTGGATTCTCTCTTGATGTGAGAGACATCACTTCCTTTGGGAACATGCTTGAATATGTTCAAAGTAAAAGATGTGATTGAGATAAGAATGCACTGAGCTTTGAGGAAAGCTGTTAATATAAATTTGTAATGACTTAAGATGCTATGTGAGCTTGTATTGATAAACTATGCCCCTTGTTTTAAATGAAAGAAATACTTATGAATCATGCCAATTGTTTGTGGTTACCTCTTGGATCATGTGCAAAAATTGTTGAGTATTTTCTTTTCATTGAGTTGGTGTGTGATTTTGGGTTAGTCTTAATCCTAGTTGTCCCTTATGAAAAATCTCATGTGGTGTGAAATGCTTACGTCAAATGTTCAGCTCTAAATAAATGCCTTGCTAGAGGACAAGCAATGATTCAAGTTTGGGGGTTTGATGAGTTGATAATTTGCCAACTCATTAGGCTTTTAAGCATGAGATTTTTCTTAGTTTTCAACTCATTTAAGAAGTTTTATGCCCTTTCTGTTTGGTTTGTGCAGGTGTTGAACTTAAATAGGTAAAGCAGAAGAATTGGACAAAAAGCATGAAGCTGAGAGAAGAGGACCTGCGCTTCACAGGAGGACAACTGTGAAGCGCAGGTCAATCGCAGAAGTGCACTGGTCTGAGGCTAGAAGAGTACCTACAAAACACAGGTCAGCACCTACGAAATGTAGGTTGCAAATGCAACAGCCTGTCAATAGTCTGGTCCAAACCTGAAATACAACTGCGCTCCGCGAATGGGCATCTGCGTAATGCAGGTGCCCCACAAGTAAGGCCGCACTAAAGAGGGTAAACTAGTCCAAATTTGACATAAAGATATTTTTGAGGCTGCTGAGGGAAAAATGGGATGAAAATGCACAAGAAAAGAGACTAGACTTTTCCTAATTGACATACCTTTTGTCAAAAGGTAGAATATTCTTAGAAAGAACATTTGATATTGTCTTGTTTTGAATTTCTAGAAAGAAAAAAAGATAGAGAGTTTTTCTTCATCTTCTTCTTTCTCCTTAAGGTAAAAACCTCCATTGAAGAACAACCTTGAACTTGAAATTTACTCTTGATTATGAATGATATGGATTTATTTTTTAATATAATCTCTTATTCTTTATCTATGAGTAACTAAACATCTTGGTAGGGGTGTGTGCATGATAGGAGCTAAATTGGATTAAGTGTTGTTAGTTTCATCTTAGACTTACTTATTTAGCAAAAATATATTTTTTCTCCAAATTATAATTGAATTATCCATAGTTGGAAATATGGGTTGTGTTTACTTATTCTGTTGTTGCTTGAAAAATGGGAGTAGAATATGGCTGAGAAAACAATGATGGGTATTTGGGTCTTGATTGTGGGGTTGGGATATAGATAGCCAAAACCTATTTTCATAAACCCATTAAAGAATTGAGTCTAGAGATAGTCAAATCTTGACCAAGTTATAGAGTTTGATGTGTATGGGACCTTGGGGTTTGTGAAAAATCCGAGGCAAAAGATACTTAAGTGGTTGAGAAACATGGAGTATCTCCTTTTCCACCACTATTTATGTTTATAAGTAATTCTTTGAATTGCTAGTTAGCCCCAATCCTTTTAATGCCCCCTCAATAGCAAACCCCTAGTCATTCCTCGTATTGTTACTTCAATGTTAGTTGCCTTGTTGATTGGTTGTTGAATTAAATTTCAATTGTGATCCTACTTTTCCCAAACATTTAATTTTCGATTTTTTATGAAATAATGTGATTTAGTTCAATTCGATAGAAAATTTTGTGCCATCAATTGCTATTCCCTGTGAATTCGACCCCGACTCACGATTTGGGTAATTATATTGTGACGATTGTGTACACTTTCTCCTAGTGAGGAGTAGATTTGAACGTCATTAGTGCACACTAACTTATGCATATATATAT
>JACEIK010004852.1:39311-62167 GCA_018107945.1 Datura stramonium
ATTTATTTTTATACATTATATATTTTTTACAAAATATCATAGCACAATATTTGAGTATGACTATTATAGAGGGACCGGTAATTTTAGTAAGAGTGCACCATTATACTGAACATCACTGCTGCTATAAGTAAAATGTTGTTATAGAGAAGTAAAATATAACATGAAAAAATGGTTATGGAGAAAATGAGGTTGTTATAGTGAAATCCTGTTACAACGAGGTTTGACTGTACTCTCTCTTTTCCATCTTATATGGCACTTTCTTTTTTGGTTTGTTCCATGAGGTAAGACTCCTCTAATATTTAACTTTAAATTTTCCATTTTACCTTTAATGGTAACCTCTTATATCCTAAGTTACTCGGACTCGGATGCGAATCCAAATATGGATGTGAGTGCCGGGATTCGATTAAAAATAATTTCAAATATCTAAAAGTATAGTTATAAAAATATGCCCTAAATTATAGTGGACTATTTAGAAGGAAAGAAATACATGATTTTTTAGAGTAAGTTTGAGTCTATAATTATTATTAAGTACAAATGCATCCTCTTATTGTTTTTTTGGTGTACATGACTATTGAAAATAATATACACCACTAAAAATTATTATTTTTTCATTGAAAAATGTTAAGCGAATATCCCCCACTGATTAACTGTGGCAAAAAAATAATAGTAATTTCATATGAAAAAATCATGAAATTTCCCTTTCAATAAAAACAAAAGGTATTTCTAACACCTCTTTCAATTATTGTTTAAGTATTTAATTATGTGTTTGTCTCTGAATACTAATTGCAATCTTACAATCATGAGAGGCTAAAACCTCAACAACTAGGATTGTCGGAACCATAGCGAATTAATGAAATAGGGTTTCACAAAGTGATTCAAAACCAATGTTAAACTCTTGTATTGTATTCTCTTCATCTTTAAACATTTCTTTTTGGTACACAAAGTTAGGACTTGCCCGAATTTTTTTACTTTCTTGGACCAGAGAATTAGAGATTAGAAAAGAAAATTACAACAAAGCCTTAATTTTTATGATCATTGTATAACTTGAGTTGCGGTCGCAAAAAACTTAATTTAGGACATATTGATAACTGTTAGTTTGAAATCGCTCATGAGACCTGACTCGGTGATTAAGTATAGTTATCCAATAGATATGAACCAGTCATTTGGATGAATCCTAGTTATCAGTTCTACAAGTAAGCATTGGGATTGATCACGTGTGTATACCCGAAGTAGTTATGATCCCATGGGAAACACTTACCCTAGTTATTTGCAAATCTTGATAACAACCAAAATTGCGATCTTGTTTTACTATTGTTTTTCTTTAAACCACCGAATTTGGAGATAACTTACCGATAAGTTTAAGTACCGATATTAGTCTAGTTCTTACCTTATTCCCTGTGGGTTCGACCCCAACCTCTATGTTGGGTTCTTTATTGACACCATCCGCTTCATACTTTGCTAGGAAGTGTGAGTTTGAGCGTTATTAAAAAGTGGTGCCGGTGCCGCGGAGTACGGCTAAGATTAGATTAATTGCTTGTATTTAACTTTTGGTAATTATTTCCTTAATTACATTTTCTTTTTGTTTTTTGACACCCACAGGTTATCGCTTGGTGAATGCCAAGTACTCTATAGAGTGGAAACCCACTGATTCCTTTGGATCTAGAACTTGAAAGAACACTACGAAGGATGAAGAACCAAGAGCAGAGAGATGCCCGTCTTGCTTAACAAGCTAGGCAAGCCGAGTTTTCTCGGCAAGCTGCACTTTAGAAAGCCGATGATGCTCGAGATGAGGTTGCCAACGCTGGTCGCTATGGAAGGGGCAACAGAGGCTAGAGATATGCCCCTCAATTCTTTGATGAGGATGAATCAGACATTGATGAAGTCGGGTCAACCAGAGCTATTGTAACACCACCTTTGCCTGTTGGGGAAATATTTGACATTACTAGCACCATGATTCAATTGTCGAACATGAAGGGGATGTTTAGTGGTCACGCAGTTGATGATGCCAACTTGCACTTAATAAACTTCATTGGAATATGCAAGGCGCATAGGTTTCCCGGAGTCATCCAGGACGCAATAAGGCTAAGACTCTTCCCATTCTCTCTGTTTGGGAAAGCAACTTTATGATTATCGGAGTTGCCCAACGACTCCATTACCTACTGAAGGGAGCTCAAACAAGCTTTTCTAGAAAGATTCTTTCCTCCTCCAGGATGCTGCAGCTTAAGGATGAAATATATACTTTCCAACAATAGAAGATAGAGGCACATTATGAAACCTGGTTGAGATTCAAGAAAAAGTTGACCAAGTGCCCAAACCACAAAATTCCTGATGATAGTTTATTGGATATTTTCTATAAATGTAATGCCCCGAGAGCCCAAAGATCAGACCCGAGAGTTGAAATAGAGAAAACTAGAAATCTAGAACCAGGTCACAGAACGAGTTGTTCTGTGACCCGTGGGGTAGACCATGAGTCGTGAGGTGACTCGTGGTGAGGTTCAGGGTGAGATTTGAGATTTTAGGAATTGAGGTCCCAACGGACCTGACCACGGCCCCCACGTCTTGTTGAGTCAGTAGTGGGCAAGGGGGTTTAAGTGCAGGGGACCTGGCAGTGTATGCTACGGAAGGCACCACGAGTCATGGTCAGCCACCATGATTCGTGGGAGGGGTCGTGGTCAGTAGGTTGAAGATAATTTGAACCTTAGGCAGTGAGGGTGACGAGTGGTGACCACGAGTCATGGTCACCAGTAAAGACTCGTGAGGTACCCTGTGATGAGCCCCAGATGAATTGTTAGACAGTGCACTCAATGACCGATGCCATGATTTATTCCCCTGGATGACGACTCGTCCATTCCCTCGTTGGGACTAGCAGTCAATTATTTTCTGCAGATTTGGTAAGGGTTTTTCTGTAATTCCTACGATCCTAAGGCCTAAACTACATCGTTTTAAGCTATGAATAGGGGGTTTTAAGAGGGGGAAAATCTATTCTAAGTCAATCCTATTCATGCATGCAAGAGTAAGGGTCTAGAGAGGTGATCAAGGCTAATCCTTCAAGGTTCTTCTTCAAACCTTCCTTGGGCAATCAGAGAAGTGGTAGAATCAAAGCTTTTCAGTTATGTAGGGTTCTGAATGGGTGAATCTGTTCGTACCATGCCCAATCTCTCTCTGAATCATGGAAATTCCTATGTTGATTCTATGGGGTTTTAACCCAATGCATGAGATTTCTAATTTACTTCATGGGTATGATTTAAATGTGTCTCTATTAATGAATTATGAATTATGGGCAAGTTTTACATTGTTTTCAATTACAATCATGTTCCAAGCGTTATAAATCAAAATTCCCATTTATGAGAAATTCATGAAAGTTGAGATTTATGATGAATGTTCGAGTATGATGAGATATTATTGATAAAAAGCATGTTTTCGAGTTACCCATATTTATAATAACATTGTGAATTGAGTATTTTCAAGCATGTTGAAGTATTGGGCAATGCAAACATATTAAAGTATGATTTATGATTTTCCAAATTGAGCTTACCATGTGGTTTTGGAGCGAAGACTCCCAATTATTTTCAGCTTGTGGTATGGTTTGAGCTAAAACTTCTCATATATATATAATTTCAGATTTGAGATATATTTGATTATTGAGCTTCGTCAATAGACGATAGTGAGCTTCGTTTAAAATAACGATGGAGAGCATATACATGTTTTTGGGAGTAATATCTAGCACTGAGTAGGCTAAGGGTCGATCACCCTATGCCTCAGAACTATGCACCAACGTAGGTTGATTCATATTTATACTTTGGGACCTCCTTTATGAGCTATCCCTCAGCCCGATTGGGCCACAAGCTTGATACTGATATCATGGTATTGTCCTTAACCCTAGCAAGGCTTTGGACGGCTCTACCCATTTGAGTTTTATAGTTGCGACCACGTAAGCTCTATTGTGGTATGTTGGTTGTATGATGAGTCTCCCATTGTTCCTCATGATTTCAGTTATGCATCTTTATTACTCGTGATATATATACACATGCTCTAAAAGAGGTTTGACCCAATGTTAGTTTTACTTATGATTATCAAGTCTAAGCTTTGGGTCATTCGATCGTATTATGATGTTATGTTATATTGAGATCATGATTTCAAAAAATAGCATGCAAGTCCTACTCTCAGATTCTTATCTTGATCATGTTTTACATTATGCATTTTTTTTGGAATATCTTTAATTATTTAAGGGGTTTTACTTACTTTGCATACTCGATACTTTCCACGTACTGACCGCATACTCTATGATGTATTATTTTATGATATAGGCCTCGGTACTCAAACTCAGCCTCATCCTTTGCCAGCCTTTCAGAGTTAGCATCCCACAACTGTTGGTGAGTCCTCATCTCCCGAGGACCATGCTCTATTAGATTTTCTTATGTATTCAGTTTCACACTTACAGAGTTAATTGGTGGTCTTGTCCCATCAACTCATTAATATTAGAGACTTTTCAAACATAGAATGTAATCAGCTTCAAATTTGTGTGTATTTATGATGTTATGCTTATTTCAGACTTCCTCTAAGTTTATCATGTTGATCTATCATTTTCATGATTTAGTTAGATGTATGTTCATGCCATGGGTCAACTTGGAGTCCCTCGGGGTTCCTTGTCCGGTGTATCAATCTGGCCTACTTTTTGGCCGTGACAAAATTGGTATCAGAGCAATAAGTTTGAAGTTTCCTAAGGTATCTGAAAGCCGTGTTAAGTAGAGTCTTTTTCATGGGTGTGAAGCGCGCTACACTTATGACAAAGAGTCTATGAGACATTTAGGAAATGTTCCCTTCTTTCATGATCTATGTCGTGCGGTGAAATGTCTCCCTATCCTCCTAACTCATGCTATTCGCGATTGCAGAACCATGTCTCCCCATAGAGTTAATGGTAGGACGAATGGAAATGGGAATGGCCACGAGAATGGTAACGGAGACAACAACAACAAGCCCCACCAGTCCAGGAGCACCATGCACTCGAGCCGGTTGCCCATGCTTAATTTAGGGCAGCTATTCAGATATTAGCGTGGGCCTTGAACGCTTAGGTCAACCAGCAGGCAGTGGCGCATATTCTACAAAATGGAAATGCGGTGGCAGCACGAGTCAGAGATTTCCTAAGAATGAACCTGCCATAATTTTGTGGGTCAAAGGTGGACGAGGATCCACATGAGTTTATCGACGAGATTGTGAAGATCACCCAGGTCATGAGGGTGAGTGGAGTTGAGTGTGCTGAGTTGGCCTCATATCAGTTAAAGGGGGTCGCGCACATATGGTTTAGACAGTGGAGAGACAGTAGGGCTTCCGGAGCAGACCCTGTCACTTAGGAGGAGTTTCATGTTGCTTTCCTAGATTGGTTCTTCCCTCGTGAGATGAGGGAGTTAAATGTAGGTGAGTTTGTGAATCTTAACCAGGGAAATATGACAGTACATGAGTATGCCCTGGAGTTCACTCACTTATAAAAGTACGCCTCAGAGTTAGTGGTTGAAAAGAGGGCACAAGTGAGTAGGTTTGTTCATGGAGTGGTAGGCTATTTAGACAAGGATTGCAGGACCGCTATGCTCCATCAGGACATGGATTTCCCCCAGATAGTCTTGTACGCCAGCAGATAGAGGCAGCACATATGCGGGAGAGAGAGGCCAAGAGGGCCAGGACTGATAGATAAGATTCTCTCAGCCGAGGTCAGATGATGGGCACCGACAGCAGATCCACCAAAGATCATTAGTCCCAACTTCTTCATTTCCTACCTTAAGGCCAGAAACATGATCTCCAAAGATGGTGTGTACCATCTATTCAGGGTTAAGGATGCGACTTCCGAGACCTCGATTATCCAGTTAGTCATAGTAGTATGTGAGTATCCTAAAGTCTTCCCAAATGATCTATCGGGAATCCCTCCTGAGTGGGAGATTGATTTTGGTATTGATCTTCTTTCCAACACGCAACCTATATCTATTCCTCCCTATAGGATGGCCCCAACCGAGCTAAAGGAGTTGAAGGAGCAGTTGAAGGAACTGTTAGATAAGGTTTCATTAGACCGAGAAAATCCCCATGGGTGCAGCGGTTCTCTATGTCCGAAAGAATGATGGTTCACTTTGTATGTGCATTGACTATCGGAAATTGAACAAGGTCACCGTCAAGAACAAGTATCCTCTACCTAGGATTGATGATTTGTTCGACCAGCTTTGGGGTGCCAAGTGTTTCTCAAAGATAGATCTGAGATCCGGGTATCATCAGCTCAGGGTTCAGGAGAGCGACATCCCGAAGATAGCCTTAAGGATGCGGTATGGTCATTATGAGTTTGTAGTTATGTCTTTTGAATTATCGAATGCTCCTACAGCTTTTATGGACTTGATGAACAGGGTGTTCAAGCCATACATGGATATGTTCATGATCGTGTTTATTGATGATATCCTGATATACTCTCGGAGCAAGGAGGAGCATGCCACTCATTTGAGAGTGGTGCTACAAACTCTCAAGGATCGCCATTTATATGCTAAATTCAGCAAGTGTGAGTTTTGGTTGAACTCCGTGGCATTTTTAGGCCATGTGGTGTCAAGTGAGGTGTAACACCCCGGAAGTGCCTACGTATAGACCCGAGAGTTAAAGTTGAAAACTGCAGAAAACCTGGAACTTTCTCCAGTACGACTCAAGCTACGAGTTGTGGTGAGGCCTACGACTCGTGACTCGAGTCGTGATGAAATCGGGAGCCTGAGGTTTTGTCACGAGTAGTCCAACAAACCATGGTGAGAAGGTACGACTCGTGGTTAGGAGTCGTGATGAATATCTCAGTGGTGCCAAGCATGAGTCATCACGGATCATGGTATGACTCGTAGGATGTAGCAACGATTCGTGGTGAGGAGTTGTGGTTAAGTCGTATTGGTTTGGGTAGATGGTACCACGGTTGACGGTACGACCCGTAGGATGGTGGTACGACTCGTGGGTTACCAGTCGTGCCTAAATTCAGAAAGTTGGGAAAAAGGGGTGAAGTGACCACGAGAGGTAACCACGAGTCGTGACTTGATGGTACGACTCGTGGTCGGGGCTAGAACTGCTTTTCAGGGAAATTTTAGTAAGGGAAATTTCAACTTTTCTATGCTTTTAGGCCCTAAACCATGTCGTTTTGAGGTCGTAACATGGTCTTTAAGGTATGAAAACTCCTGTTAAGTTCATTTTAGCAATTTCAAGTGTTGGGGAAGGGAGTAGGAAGGGTTTCAAGCCATTTTCTTCAAGTTCTTAAAGATCTCACTTAGGGTTCTTCAA
Organism: Datura stramonium; assembly: GCA_018107945.1. Taxonomy (NCBI): domain Eukaryota; kingdom Viridiplantae; phylum Streptophyta; class Magnoliopsida; order Solanales; family Solanaceae; genus Datura; species Datura stramonium. Next base: position 46,596 of record JACEIK010004852.1, read on the forward strand.
GGGAGTAGGAAATCACGAAATTCTAGGTATGTGGGGTTTTGAATGGGTAGATTAGACCCTACCCATGCCCATTTCTTCCCATCTCCTACGATTAAGTTACCCAATTCTTGTGGGTCTTAATCTAATTGCATGATTTCTCACAAGTTTGCATGAAAGTGTGGTAGTATATATAAATTACAGATGTTTAAGTACTTGGGTTGATATTGCTTGTATATCTATTATTTATTTTCATGATTTGAACCTCTAAAAGTATAGATGCCCAATTGTGAGGGATTTTTAGTAAAGTTCATGGTCATGAGGATTCCATAAGCTTAGTACGAATCCTACTTAAATTTTAAGCATGTCCTCAAGTCTTCAACTACTCATGTTATTATGATCATGTTTCCTATAATTTAAGCATTTCATGTATGATTGAACTATGGGCAATGCCCACATGTCACTTATGATTTACGAACTATGTTTTTGGCTGACTCACGGGCCCAATTCCATGGCTAGTATTACGAATTCTCAAGCATGATATGATTCTCATGATTTATCTAGCCATTCATGTCATGTATGAATTTCTATGAGCACGTTGCATGTTTTGGGAGTTGTACTTAACACCGAGTAGGTTCGAGGCCTAGGTTACGCCCCGAATCTCAAAACTATGTGCCACCATAGGATTATGTTTATGGACCTCCTCAGTGACTGTCCCCTATGCCCTACGGGGCCTTCACGAGTTATATCACGCCTTTCATTGTTCATACCCTTGGCAAGGTATGAACGGCCTCCCGACTAGGGGTACAACTCGGACTTCATGTGTGCTCATGTGAAGTATGTAGGTTATAGAAACCTCCCATTGTTCCTAATGGTTTTTAAATATGCATGATTATGTTCTTTTGGCTCAATTTATGATTTATGAAATGTTTTCCCACACTTTACGACTTTGATGGGTTCATGAGTATTTTTGGAAATATTGAGCCTTACGATATACTTACAATTTCAGTTTTATGATCATGATATCCCACTCCTATAAATTTCATGTTTTAAAGCCTTGTTTTGCATATCTTACATACTCAGTACTTTTCGAGTACTGACCCACATATTTTCACGATTCGGTGTGCAGGTTCAGCATCGTCCCTAGCTTGCGCCCAGTTCCGCTCAGTCTCCAGTGATGAGTCCTCATGATCCTACGGCTTCATGTTCAGAACATTTTTATCTTATGTTTTCAGTCTGTATGGGTTAGTTGGGGTCTTGTCCCTTCAACCCGTCTTTTAGGATCAGAGGCTTGCAGACTAATGTGTAGTATTTTGTTAGTGATGATTGTATTTCGGTTTGTCGTTCCCTATAAATTCATGATATGATTTTCAGTTAGTTTATGATTGATAAGTTAAGGTTTCCGCTATATATGAATGAATTAGTGTTATGCTTACGCCAATGGGTTGACTTGGGGTCTCTCGGGACTCCTTGTCCTGTGTCTACGATCTGGGTGTACTCTCGGGTCGTGACAAACTTTGTATACGAGCCTGGTTTTGAGGTTTCCTAGGGAGTCTAAAAGCCACGTTAGGCAGAGTCTTTTTCATTGGTGTGAAGCGCGCTACACTTATGACGAAGAGGCTACTAAAAGTTTTAGGAAATGTTTCTTTATTTCACGATCTATGTCGTGCGGTCAAAATCTCTCTCTCCTTCTAATTCGTGTGTTTCGCGATTGTAGAAAATTTATGGCTCCCGGAAGGATAATCAAAAGGAGGAACAGAAATGATGAAGGCCATGGGGGTGGAAATGATTATGGGCGTCAGAAAGCCGCACCTGTTCAGGAGCCCCAGACACCCGAGCTAGCTGCCCATGCCGAGTTTCAGGCGGCTATTCAAATGCTGGCGCATGCCTTGACCACTCAGGTAAACCAGCAGGCTGTTGCGCCTGTTCCCCAAAACGGAAATGCAGCAGCGTCCCGGATCAGAGACTATTTGAGGATGAACCCTCTTGAGTTCACCGGGGCAAAGGTGGACGAGGATCCACACGAGTTCATCGAAGGGACTTTAAAGGTCACTCAGGTCATGGGAGTGACAAGTGAGGAATGTGTTGATTTGGCCTCTTATCAGCTGAAGGAGGTCTCTTACATTTGGTTCAAACAATGGAGGGATAGCAAGGCAGCGGGAGCAGGCCCTATCAGCTGGGATGAGTTCTGCATAGCCTTTCTCGACAGGTTCTTCCCTCGGGAGATGAGGGAACTAGAGGCAACTGAGTTTGTCAACCTTAAGCAAGGAAAGATAATGGTGCTGGAATATTCACTTGAGTTTACTCGCTTATCAAAATATGCCCCGGAGTTAGTGATGGACCAAAGGGCACGGGTGAGCAGGTTCGTGCAGGGAGTAGCTGACTATCTGGACAAAGACTGCAGAACAACCATGCTTCATCAGGATATGGACTATCCACAAATAGTCCTCTAAGCTCAGCAGATGGAAACTGCTTATATGAGGTAGAGAGAGGCCAAGAGGGCAAGAACTGATAGCCACAGGTTCTCCCAGCCTAAGCCAAGGGGTGAATTTCACCAGCAGTCCCAGCACAGGTCCTCCCACAAGCACCATCTTCAGCTAGTACTCCATCCAGGCCACAGGACAGTCAAAGGAGCAGGGCCTCAGGTTTGAAGGGTCATAACAACATGCGCACAGAGCGCACATTCCCATCTTGTGCTACTTGTGGCAAGAACCACCCAGGAAAATGTTTGGTGGGCTCAGACGCTTGTTTTAGGTATGGCAAACCCGGACACAGACTTAGGGATTGTCCTGCAGCTAGGTTAGGGGATAGTGGTGCCCGCACTTTAGCAGTCAGTTCAGCCGTTCCAGTAGCACGTCAGACTCAGCAGGGTGCTCTGACTGGCTCAGCTGGTGGCCAACGCCAGAACCAATTTTATGCACTTGGCTCTCGGCAGGAGCAGGAGACTTCTCCCGGTGTGGTTACGAGTATGTTGCGAGTTTTTCACATTGATGATTATGCTTTATTAGATCCGGGAGCCACACTATCTTTTGTGACACCTTATATTGCTAGTCACTTTGGAGTCAGTCCTAAAATCTTGTTCGAACCATTTTCTGTATCTACCCTTGTTGGTGATTCAGTCGTAGCGAGGTGGGTATATAGAGGTTGCTCTATTACAGTATTACATAAGGTTACATCCGCAGACTTAGTAGAATTGGGTATGAATGATTTTGACATCATCTTAGGCATGGATTGGTTTTTTTCATGTTATGCTTCTGTTAACTGTAGAACTCGAGCAGTGGAGTTTCGGTTTCCAGATGAACCGATTTTAGAATGGAGGGGTGGTTCAGCGATACCTATAGGTAGCTTTATCTCCTATATCAAGGCCAGAAAAATGATTAAAAAGGTTTTATTTACCACTTGGTTAGGGTTAAGGATGTCACATCCGAGACCCCGACCATTCAGTCAGTCCCCTTGGTGGGTGAATACCCCGAGGTATTTCCAGATGACCTACCAAGTGTTCCTCCCGAGAGGGAGATTGATTTTGAGATTGATCTTTTACCTGACACGCGACCCATATCAATTCCTCCTTATCGTATGCCCCAACTGAACTAAAAGAGTTAAAGGAGCAATTGAAGGATTTGCTAGATAAGGGTTTCATTAGACATAGTATGTCCCCATGGGGTGCCCCGGTATTGTTCGTCCGGAAGAAATATGGTTTCCTTCGGATGTGTATTTACTATAGACAGTTCAACAAGGTCATCATCAAGAATAGATAACCTCTACCCAGGATCGATGACCTATTCGGTCAGCTTCAGGGTGCCAAATATTTCTCAAAGATAGATCTCAGGTCCGAGTATCACCAGCTCAGGGTTCGGGAGAGCGATATCCCAAAGACTGCTTTTAGGACCTGGTATGGCCATTTTGAATTCGTTGTTATGTCTTTTGGACTAACCAATGCCCGTACAACTTGTATGGACCTGATGAACAGGGTATTCAAAGCATATTTGGATATGTTCATGATCGTGTTTATCGACGACATACTAATATACTCCCGGAGCGAGCAAGAACACGCTGCACACCTGAGGATAGCACTCCAGACTCTCAAAGATAACTAGTTATATTCCAAGTTCAGCAAATGTGAATTCTGGCTGAAATCAATTGCATTCTTAGGACATGTAGTGTCAAGCGAAGGTATAAGGGTGGACTCCCAGACAATAAAAGCAATAAAGAACCGGCCTAGACCGGTAAACCCTTCAGAGATCAGAAGCTTTTTGGGCTTAGTGGGTTATTATTGGAGATTCGTGGAAGGTTTCTCATCAATTGCAGCCCCATTGATGAGATTGACTCAGAAAAAAGTGAAGTTCCAGTGGTCGGAAGCTTGTGAGAAGTGTTTCCAGGAATTGAAGGCCAGACTCACTTCAGCACCGGTGTTGACTTTACAGAGGGTACTGGTGGCTTCATTGTATATTGTGATGATTTGAGGGTCGGACTTGGATGTGTATTTATGCAGCATGGGAAAGTAGTAGCATATGCTTCTAGACAGCTGAAAACTCACGAGAAGAATTACCCGACCCATGATCTTGAGTTGGCCGCGGTGGTATTTGCTTTGAAGATATGGCGACACTACTGGTATGGGGTTCATGTAGATGTATTCATAGACCACAGAGTTTACAATATGTGTTCACATGGAAGGAACTAAATCTTCAGCAACGGAGATGGTTGGAGCTACTTAAGGACTACGACATGAGTGTCCTATATAACCCGGGTAAGGACAACATGGTAGCAGAAGTCCTTAGTAGACTCTCTATGGGAAGTGTGTCACATGTGAGTGAAGATAGGAAGGAGTTGGTAAAGGAAGTACATCGACTTGCACGGTTGGGAGTTAGACTAGTCGGCTCGACCGATGGTGGGGTAGTAGTTCAGAATGGGTCAGAGTCGTCCTTTGTAGCGGAGGTGAAGGCTAAACAAGATGAAGATCCAACATTGGTAAAGTTGAAAGAATTTGTTTAAAATCAGAAGGTAGAAGTCTTCTCCAAAAGGGGAGATAGTGTGCTTCGGTACAGGGTCGCTTATGTGCCCCAAACGTGGGTGATTTGAGAAGCCGGATGTTGCATGAGGCTCCGGGGTCTAGATATTCTATCCATCCAGGTGCCACCAAAATGTATCATGCCTTGCGGGAAATCTACTGGTGGAATGGCATGAAGAGGGATAGTGCAGAAGTTGTAGCCAAGTGCTCGAATTGCGAACAGGTGAAAGTCGAGCATCAGAGACCGAGGGGTGTACTTCAAGACATCAGCATTCCTACTTGGAAGTGGGAAGAGATCAACATGGACTTTGTAATAGGTTTGCCCTACACCTGTAGACAGTATGATTCCATTTGGATAGTGGTGGACAGGTTGACCAAGACTGCTTATTTCCTACCGGTCAAAACCACCGATTCAGCAGAAGATTATGAAAATTTATACATCCGAGAGTTGTTTAGGTTTCATGGAGTTCCCTTGTCCATTATATAAGATAGAGGTACCCAGTTCACCTCTCAGTTCTATAGATCTTTTCAAAAGGGACTTCGCACCCAAGTCAAGCTTAGCACGACATTCCATCCGCAAACAGATGGTCAGGCGGAGCAGACTATCCAGACTCTCAGGACATGTTGAGATCTTGTACTATTGACTTCAAGGATGGTTGGGACGAGCATTTGCCTCTTGTTGAGTTCGCTTACAACAACAGCTACCACTCCAACATACAAATGGCACCGTTCGAGGCTCTTTACGGGCGACGGTGTAGATCGCCCATTGGGTGGTTTGAAGTCGGCGAGGCTTCATTAGTTGGTCCAGATTCAGTCCATGAGGCCATAGATAAAGTTCAGTTGATAAGGGAAAGGCTGAAAATGGCTCAAAGTTGCCAAAAGTATTTTGCAGATGTGAGGAGAACGAGGATTTAGTTCGAGATTGATGATTGGGTGTTTCTAAAGGTATCTCCCATGAAGGGAGTGATGAGATTTGGAAAGAAAGGAAAACTCAGACCCCGCTATGTTGGCCCATATCGTATTATGAGATGAGTGGGTAAAGTAGCCTATGTGTTAGATTTACCCTCAGAGTTGGCTTCAGTTCACCCCGTATTTCACGTATCGCTCTTGAAAAAGTGCTTGGGAGACCCAGCCTTAGTGGTTCCAGTGGAAAGTGTTAGTGTGAAGGATAGTTTCAGTTATGAGGAAATTCTTGTTGAAATCTTGGATCGTCAGGTTCGGAGACTGAGGAACAAGGAAGTAGCCTCAGTAAAAGTTTTATAGAACAATACGCATGTCGAGGGAGGCCGAAGTGGATATGATAGCTAAATACCCCTATTTGTTCCCTACCGTCTCAGCTTCAGTTTGAGGTATCAATTTTTGCCCTAAACCTCTATTCAGTTTTTCATGTTCTATTCATGCGTATAAGTTTGTTTTATGATATGATGAACATATGTAGTGTCTGGAGTCATACCAGCTATGTGATTCTTTTCGGGGGTAGTAGTTCCGTCAGTTTTCGAATTGAAAGTAAATGATTAGCATCTATATATAATGATTGTATGTTCTTGTTGTTGCTTGTTACCCTACTTTTGAGGACGAATGTTTCCAAGGGGAAGATATTGTAACACCCCGGAAGGCCCTACGTATAGACCGAAGAGTTGAAGTTGAAAACTGCAGAAAACCTGAAACTTCTCTGGAGGCAACCCAAGTTATTGAAACAATGTGTGCTCAGTGTGCAGGGAAAAAAAAACAGGAGGCAGAAAAATTGCTGAAAAAGGAGGTGCTACAGCTCTCAGTACAACTCATGACAGCATTCTATGAGTCGTAGCAGGAGGCGTAGTGAGGTTAAGAGAAGTAATTCAAAGCAACGACCTATGACTCATCATACGAATCATACCTACCTTGTACGAGTCGTAGGAGGTACTCGTAGGTCCCTAGGTAATTTTTCAAAAACTCTGACTCATGGGTCCAAGGGACGAGTTGTACGTCCTTCATACAACTCGTGGTACAAGTCGTGACGGATCAAAAGTTTAAAACTCACCCGACTCGACCCAGGTTTTCACACTTGTTCTTTGTCCTATTTTAAATCAAACACCTCACACAACCCCTCTTCCCACGCAAATGAAACCAACCTATGAACCCTACCTTCAAACCTCTCACACCCATAACTTAAAAGCTAGGAGTCTTCGAGCAATTTTGTGCTCAAATTAAGCACGAATCTACCCACATTTGTGATTACTAGTCGAAGAAAGAAGAAACAAGTAAGTAATGCATTGAATATCGAAAAAGCTTAACTTGCTTGAAGTTTTCACTGTCAAAACCCTTGTGAGTATTGACTTTGGTCGAAAAAAAATTCAAAATGTTATCAAACCATGAACGACTGGAAAACATTATCTTTTTGTTGGGTTAAACTTGTGAATTGAAGTTTTCAAAAGTTTAGTTACGGGTAGTGATTAAGAAGGGGAGGGATGAGCAGTGTTTAATTGATTGAATGATATGCCTAGACCTGGGGAAATCTGAGTACCCAAATTGTGAAAAAAGAACCCCTACAAATTGAACCAAAATTGAAAAAGCCAAAGTGGTATTAGGCACAGTATAGTTTGTAGTTTGTCACTGTGAGTCATACAGAGCATTCGTACCAAAGAACTGAACAGGGCTAATAAAAGATTCCTTCCTATGATTCGTGGAATCGACCTACAGGTCGTTCCACGAGTCGTAGAAAAATATAGATGAAATGATCATGTTTAGGCTTCATCAGACGACTCAAGGTACGGGTCGTACCTTCATGGTACGAGTCATACGTGTGAGTCGTAACATGCATATAAGAGTTTCTGGGCCTTCATGCGAGTCGAACCTTTAGGGTATGACCTGTACTATTGACCCATGTTAAGAATTTGACAATGTTTTCTTCTTTTTCTTTTTTCTACAATATGGAATTATAACTTTCTTCTCTACAGGAACAATGCAAATGAAGCGAAAAGCATCCAAAGCAACAACCCAGAGAACATTAATTGATGAAACATCTGAGTCCGAGGCTGGGTAAGCAGGAAACTCCCCTAGTGGTTCGGTTGAGAATTACCAGGTAAATACTTCAGAAACTGATGGAACTGGAACCGATAGGGAGAAAGAAAGATCACAAGGCAAAGCATCCACTGCCACATCTGCCCAAGCTCCCTAGTCTGAGGAGGGAGCTAGAGGAGGTAATCAGGATTCGGGAAACAACTCAAATGCATAAGAAGGGTCTGAGGAGACCCAATTATGTGAAGCAAGTGGCAGTGATGAATCAAATGAGGAGGCTCCAAATGATGCACATGTACAGACCCCACCCAAAGAAAACCGCACAGTTCGGTGGAGAGTGGTGGGAGCCAGAGAGATTTATGAGCAGGGAATTTCTCTCACCACCAAGAACAAGCCTAGGCGAAACATCCAGGAAGAAACATGGATCCGCACAAACTCACTGAATGAAGTTGAGGAGATGAAGTGGATATTCAACTTCTATGATTTCAAGTGGATGGACAAGACTCCAGCTCAGTATACAACAGAATTGGTTCAGGACTTCTACGCCATCTATTTGGCCACCATGGAGCTAAAGGAAAATGAGGGGTAGAAAATAAAAAACCAGCCCCGACTGGAGAGTGTGATGTTTCGAGGATTAGAGGTAGACATATCAGAGTAAACCATCTCTCGGGTTTTTAGATGGACCACAGTTTGTGCCTACATGGATGATTCCTGAGTATGACTACATAGTGGAGACAATGAAGAAGATCAGGAATTTAGGCTTGCAGGAAAGGTAGAGGCAACTGCAATGGTTGGCAGGTGTGATTGCTGAAAATAAAGATGAAGCTGAATGGGTTACTAGTGAAAAGCAGGTGACAAAGAACTCACTCAACTTCATAGCAAAAATCCTACTGGACACTAGTATGCCACTATTTTATAGCACCCATGTCAATGACAATACATTGAGTGCTCACAGAGAAGCTTTGGTGGCATGCCTCATGTCCCGTTATCCTATTAACATCCCGAGGATCACCGCAGAGGAGATACGAGATTGGGCGGCGGGAGTAAGCACTACCATCCCATTCCTGCGTCTTATATTTAGGCTATGCACAGAGGCAGGGATGCCAATATGACGGGGTGAGAAGCGACTGATCGAAGGCCACAGGATTGCAGACAACGGCCTTATCCGAGATAAGATGAACCCTGTAATTCGAGCCAGAATACCCACCACAATTCCATTAGTCCAGCCAGCAGGGGATGCATAGGTGAATGTCCCCATTGTACAGGAGCATAGCGAGACACTGACAATAGATGTCGGTTATTCAAAGTCAGCTCCTAGCACTTCAGCGGCACCATAACCTAGCCTTCAGACTCAAAATCCAGAAGGGAATATTTTGGTGCCTCACGACTTCTCCACAAACTGGCCAAATGGTTGACCATGGCTAAGCGAAAAATTCCAGCAATGATGGAAAACGTAAACCCATGGGTCAAAGAGGAGAAAGATACAACAGCTCAGGCTCTGCATGTTCGCTTGGATGGATTTGAGAGCCAATTCAATGTGCGGATGCTGGAGCAGACTGACACCAGCAGTCCATGAGGAGTTGGGGGATCTTCTGAGCGAAGTAGCCGAGTTGTCATCATGACAACCGATAGTCATAGCAGCCCCCACTCTTCCATACCTATATGTAGAGCTTGATGAGGAGATTTACTTGGTGGCTTATTGGGAGCCGACAATAGCTGCTGGAGAATAAGAAAAAAAAAGAGCTTCTGAGGAGGTTGGAGAGGAGAGTCTAAAAAAGAAGAGGAAGAAGGAAAGGAAAGAATTCAAGAGGGCCAGAGCAGAGAGCCTGCAGACTCATGACACACATATGTCAGAGCTGTAGGAGTGAGCTAGAGGAGTAGGAAGCTCCACCATGACTCAACCCGATCTTGCCAGTGGCTGTCACCCTTCGGGTGAGCCACATTCAGCCCAGATTGATACCGAGAGCATAGAAGTGGCCAAAACTACTGAGGGGGTAACCTCTCCCACCTGTGGATACTTCATTGAGTGCGCCGGCCACCCGCTAGCGCCATGATTACAGCGGAGGTACCTTCTCTGCAGGATGACATGAGCGTCTAGAGCACCACAGGTATGTTCTCTTCCCTATGATCTTATAGTTCATGCATCAGGGATGAAGCATAATTTTCTAAAAGGGGTGGGGGTGTACTTGTGATTTTTGAGATTTTTGATTCATCTGAGGGTTTTTCTTGCTGTGTTTCTTTTCCCTCGAACATGCTATGTAGTAGAATCGGTATGTTTAGGATTTCATTTCTTATTTGTTATTTTTTTAAAATTAGGAAATAGCTTAGGAGTAATCAGCCAATGAAAATGTACTAGTTTTGATTTTTGAAAAAAATTGACCCTGCTTGAAAATTTTTGATGCATTAACTATGTATTTGTCACTGCATGCATGATTTCTGTGGATCTTTTAATTCCATTTAGTTTATTAGCATGAGGAGTCTTGTTAAGCCATGTATAAACCAGAAAACTGAGGTAAATATAAGTCATGTACCATGAGTGAGTGAGGTGTAGTACTTAGTTCAGTATTGTGTTGAAGAACAAGAACTTTCCTAGTTGGTCTTTGCATAGGCTAAGGATGGTTGGCTAGGATATGATCATAGGACGTTTTTGTTGAATCTCACTTTTAGCCTAAATAACCCTACAAAAATCATATGATTCCCCTGGTCCCAATTTTGAGCCTTTAATAGACCATTTTTCTTTGATTTACCAATTAACAGTACCCATTTCTTTATAATGAACCTGTTTTGGCCCTGGTCCTTCCTTGGATATTGTGAACCTCAACATAGGCAAAATGCCTAAGTAGAGGGTGTCTTGAGTAGGGGTGCATAAGTGATGCGAATGAGAAAAAGGGAGAGAAAAGATAAACGGTTAAAAATGAGGTGTGGTGTGAAGAGAAGAAAAATTAAGAGAATTTTTTTTTGAAAATATTGAAAAAGAAATTTCAAAAAAAATGTTGGAAAATTTTGAAAATACACTGCACCCAGACAAATGTACATAAAAGAGGTGAAAAGGGAAGAAAATGAATGAAAAGCATAAAGGGTGAAATAGGTGAATTGTGTAGTCAATGTATGTAGTGCCAAGGAAGGGATAGTCACTTATAAAATCTTTCATATTTATCATTTCCAGCCCTAAGCCTATATTACAAGCCACAACAAGTCCTATAGTGATCCTAATTTAACCATTTGATAAATTGAAGCAGAGAAAATAAGGGCAAGCATATGTTATCTGATATATAATACTTGAAACTTCTTTGTGAGAGTGAGGGCCTTGCTTGTTTAGTCCCATGCAAAATTTTACACTATATATGTGAATGGGGACTTCATTTGTTATGAGGGTACACAGATTATGCTTACTTTTACCATTGGTCTATGTGAAAAACATTAGTGATGACTTGATTACCTATTGATAGCTAGATGACATGTCTTGATCCCTATTTATCATATTTTGTGGCTGCTTGTGGTACATTAGCTGATATTGGTTCATGGAAAAGGGTTAGAAAATTTTTGAATGTATATTGCAAGTTTTGTTTAGTATTGGCTGTAGTATCCTAGGTTTATTTTCTAGTTCAGCGTCGTGTTTAGTTTTTCTTTTTCTTTACCTGAGGACAGGCAAAAATCTTAAGTTGAGGGTGTTGATGTGATGTGAGTTTACAATACTTTCGACGCTCAAAACTAAAAAATAACATGGATTTCGGTATATTTATATAGATATAAGGTACTTTTTCTTTGGTTACAGGAAAAATAGGTGTTGGACCAAAAATGTGTAAAAGATAGCCTAAAAGTGCAGAAAATAGGCTTAACTCACAGTCCTCAGTACAAGCCGTAGGAAGGTGCTACGAGTCATACTGTTGGTCGTGAGAAGTTTCAGAAGGATAAGGATGAAAAGGTGTATCCTACGACTCTCAACACGAGTCATACAAAGCTTGTAGGGGACGTAGTGAAGAAGTCTTGGGAAGATTCAGAAAATTTGCACAGGAGGATGACTCCTGCTACGGATAGACAACACGAGTTGTGGCAGCAAGTTACAAGTCGTACCAAAGCACTCATGATGAACTTTAGAGAAATTTCAAAGTCTCTGATTCTAGCCATGGAAGCCCAATAAGACTCATAGGATGCATGTACGAGTCGTACCAAGGTCCAACACTTATCCAAATTTCAACCAGCAGATGATCTACGGGAAGAAGGTACGACCCGTACATACTTGTTATGGGTCGTAGGACAAGTTCGTGCTGCAGGCGGCTTCAGTTATGGAAATACACCCTGTTAGCCTAGGAAAGGGATTTTTATGTCTGTATAAATAAATTTTATGTTTTATTTTCATTAGAGAGAGGTAATTAGGAGTGATTAGAATTGATTAGCAACTAAATTAAGGAGTCTTAGACATGAGAATTGAGTTGTTCAACTTGTGACCAACTTTTTCTTGTTTTTCTTTTGATCATCATATTATTCTCGAGGATTTTGCTGATTAATCAAAAGATGTTTTTCTCTCATCCATAATCTTAAGTATTGATTTATGTATTTAAATATGAATGTGAATCACAATCTTGCAACTATGAGAGGCTAAAACCTCATAGCTAAGGTTGTGGGAACCATGGTGGATTAACAAGCTAGGGTTACATAAAAGTGATTCAAAACAAATGCAAAACACTTTTATCGTATTCTCTTCATGCTTAAACATTTCTTAATGGTGTACAACGTTAGGAAATGCCCGAATTCTTTACTTGCTTGAGCCTAGAGAGGTAGAGATTAGGAAAAGAGAACTACAACAAAGTCTTGATCTTGATGATCATTGTATTAACTTAAGTTATGGTCACAGGGTAGTTAAATTTGGGACATATTGATAACAGTTAATTTGCAATCGTTCATGAGACCTGACCCTGGTGATTGAGTATAGTCATTCAATAGGGACTGATCAGTCGTTTGAATGAACCTAAGTTATTAGTTCTACAAGCATTGGTGATGATCACCTATGTATACCCAAAGCAGTATGAACTCACAGGGAACACAAAACCCTAGTTATCTTTCATTCTTGATTTCAACTAAAGATTTAACTTTGTATTTATTTATTATTTTCTTTAGAACCCCCTATTTGCAGTAACTACCTAACAAGTTCACTTACAGGTTTTAGTCTAGCTTTTCCATATTCCCTGTGGGATTGACCCCAACCCCTAGTTGAGTTCTTTATTGACAACATCCACTTAATTCATTGATAGGAGGTATGGTTTGAGTGCTATCAGTTGACCAAAGCTGCTCATTTTCTATCGGTCAAAACCATAGATTCTGCGGAGGATTATGCTAAGTTATACATTCGGGAGTTGGTTCGGTTGCATGGAGTGCCCTTTCCCATAATATCATATAGAGGTACTAAGTTTACCTCTCAGTTTTGGAGATCATTTCAAAAGGGGCTTGAGACTCAGGTCAAGCTTAGCATAATTTTTCACCCACAAACAGATGGTCAGGTGGAGGGGACTATTAAAACTCTTGAGGATATGTTGAGAGCCTGTGTTATTGATTTCAAGGGTAGTTTGGATGATCATTTGCCTCTCAATGAGTTTTCATACAACAACAACTACCATTCTAGCATTTAGATGGCTCCGTTTTAAGCTCTCTATGGGAAAAGATATAGATTGCCTATCGGTTGGTTTGAAGTAGGTGAGGCTATGAGGTTATGGAGAAAGTTCAATTGATAAGGGAAGGATTGAAAACAGCTCAAAGTCGCCAAAAGTCCTATGCGGATGTGAGGAGGAGGGAACTTTAGTTTGAAGTTGATGATTGGGTGTTTTTGAAAGTGTCTCCCATGAAGGGAGTGATGAGATTAGGAAAGAAAGGAAAACTCAGTCCCCGTTATGTTGGTCCCTACCGAATTGTGAAGCAGGTTGGATAGGAGGCATATGAATTGGAGTTGTCTTAAGAATTAGCCTCTGTGCATCCTATTTTCCATGTATCTCTCTTGAAGAAGTGTTTGGGTGATCCCGTTCTAGTTGTCCCGATGGACAGTGTTGGTGTGAAAGACAACCTTAGTTATGAAGAGGTTCCGGTGGAAATACTGGATCGTCAGGTTCGAAGGCTAAGAAATAAGGAAGTAGCTTCAGTCAAAGTTTTTATGGAGAAATTAGCATGTTGAAGGAGCTACGTGGGAAGCCAAAGCAGATATGATGGCTAGATACCCACACGTATTCCCTTCCGACTCTGTTTCAGTTTGAGGTATCAGTTTTTTCCCTAGTACTCTATTTTGTTTTCATGTTCAGTTCAGGTGCTCCAGTTTCTTTCATGTATATGGATGTATGTATGATTCATGAATTCAGTTCAGCCATGTAGTTCAGATCGGAGGTAGTCATTCCGTCTGTTTTCAGCTTAAATAATCAGTATTTGAATATGATGATGGCATTTCTCTGCTTTTATGTATGTTTTCCAACATTCGAGGATGAACGTTCCCAAGGGGGAGATATTATAATGCCCCCGGAGCCCAACAATCAAACCCGAGAGTTATAACGGAGAAAACTGGAAATCTGGTACTAGGTCACAGAATGAATCGTTCTGTGACCCGTGGGGTAGACCACGAGTCGTGAGGTGACTTTTGGTGAGGTTCAGGGTGTGATTTGAGATTATGGGAATGAGGTCCCCACAGACCTAATCACAACTCGTTGAATCATTTGTGGGAAAGGGGGTTTAAGGAAGTGCAAGAGACCTGGCAGTGTACCCTATAGAAGGCCCCATGAGTCGTGGTCAGCAGGTTGGAGATAATTTGAACCTTAGGCAGTAAGGGTGACGAGTGGTGACCACGAGTCATGGTCACCAGTAACAAATCATGAGGTCCCCCGTGACGAGCCCATGACGAATTGTTAGACAGTGCACTAGATGACCGATGCCACGATTCATTCCACTGGACAACGACTTGTCTAGTCCCTTGTTGGGACTGGCAGTCAATTATTTTCTACGAATTTAGCAAGCATTTTTTTGTAATTCCTACGATCCTTAGGTCTAAACTATGTCGTTTTAAGCTATGAATAGTGGGTTTTAAGAGGGGGAAAATCTATTCCAAGTTATTCCTATTCATGCATGCAAGAGTAAGGGTCTAGAGAGGTGACCAAGGCTAATCCTTCAAGGTTCTTGTTCAAACCTTTCATCGGAAAACAGAGAAGTGGTAGAATCAAACCCTTTCAGGTATGTAGGGTTATGAATGGGTGAATTCATTCACACCCATGCCCAATCTCTCTCTAAATCTTGGAAATTCCTATGTTGATTCTATGGGGTTTTAACCCAATGAATGAGATTTCTATTTTACTACATGGATATGATTTAAATGTGTCTCTATTAATGAATTATGAATCATGGGAAAGTTTTACATTGTTCTCAATTACAATCATGTTTCAAACTTTATAAATCAAATACCCATTTATGAAAAATTCATGAAAGTTGAGATTTATGATGAATGTTCGAGTATGATGAGATATTATTGATGAAAAAAATATTTTCGAGTTACCCATGTTTATAATCATGCTTTCGAGTGAATTGAGTATTTTCAAGCATGTTTGAAGTATTGGGCAATTCC